>MDKI01063019.1:0-23185 GCA_005239505.1 Nicotiana paniculata
AAATCAAGTCAGAACAGGTAGGCATGCTTACCCTTAGGCTATCTACTCAATTAAGATAGGAAAAATAGTAATATATGAATGAAAATGAGCAATTTCATGGGAGTAAAAATACGATTTTAGCAACCAAGACCCATATACGCACTCGTCACTTCACGTACATGGCGTCCACGTAAAAATCAGTATAAAATGCCTAAGAGAAAGCCCCCAACACAGAATTAGGCAAGCCACTTACCTTGACTGCGCAAATCAACTCAATACCACGCTCTTGCCACGAGTATCTTACTTCGGGTGGCCCAAATCTATTCAAATCAATAGCATGGTGTAAATATCACTTCAAGGAATAAAATAGCTAATTATTTATAAGCTAATACGCGAAATTAGAAAATTGCTCCAAAAGTCGCCCGGGCCAACGTCTTCGAATCGGGTAAAATTTATATTTCCCAAACACCCATTCGCTCATGAACCCACTCGAACAAGAATCAACAAAATCCGACATCTAAATCTCCCTAAATCCTTAGATTTCTAATTAGGAAAATTTCATCCCATTTCCATGGTTTTTTCATCAAATTTCATTGACTAGATTGAGGAAAATGATAGAGATTAATGATATATAAAGGGATTAAGGTTATAAAACGTTACCTATGATCCCCCTCTTCAAATCCCACTGAAAATCGCCAAGTTCCGAGCTCACAATCGATTTTGGAATTATGAAATTCAAACCCTCGGATTTTTGGTATAAACTGCCCAGACATTTCGCACCTGCAACACTGGGATCGCACCAGCGGTGCCGCACCTGCGGAAACCCAATCGCAGGTGCGGAAGTTCATTAAGTGGCATGGGGTCGCACATGCGGTACCCCTTTCGCACCTGAGTTTAAGCTTTAGAAATCGGACTGCAGTCCCCATGTTTATATCATCCATTATTTATGTGAAGCAGTGAGATAAGCTTAAAAGCGTGTGATTTCTAAAGCTTAAACTTTAAAGGACTATGTGTCCAAAAACTCTCTGAATTTCACCACTCAATGTTCCAACAAGTCCCAAAAGCAGAAATAGACATGGGGAAAATAGTTATTAGGGGATCGGGGTGCTAACTCTCAAAATGACCTACCGGGTCGTTACATTCTCCCCCTCTTAAGAAAATTATTCGTCCTCGAACGAGCACAGAGACATACATGAAGATGTGAAAAAATGAGGGTATTGACTGCGCATATCCTGCTTGGTCTCCCAAGTTGCCTCCTTGACTGGCTGACCCCTCCACTGAACCTTTATTGATGCAATATCCTTTGACCTGAGCTTTCTGACTTGTCTATCCAATATAGCTACTTGCTCCTCAACATATGTTAAATCCTGGTCCAACTGGATTGAACTGAAATCCAAAACATGAGTCAAGTCAGTGTGATACTTTTGGAGCATGGAGACGTGAAATACCGGATGAACTCCTGCTAGGTTGGGAGGCAGGGCTAGCTCATAAGCAACCTCCCTAACACGTCACAACACCTCAAAAGGGCCAATAAATCTCGGACTCAGCTTACCCTTCTTCCCGAACCTCATGACACCCTTCATAGGCGATACCCGAAGCAAAACCCGGTCACCAGCCATAAATGCCACATCACGAACCTTCCGGTCCACATAACTCTTCTGCCTGGACTGAGCTTTACGAAGTCTCTCCTGAATCACCTTCACCTTGTCCAGGACGTCCTAGACCAAATCTGTACCCAACAATCGGGCCTCGCCCGACTCAAACCATCCCACTGGGAACTGGAACCGTCTACCATGAAATCATTTCACTCCTATTTCACTAATTCATGTATCGTCTATGTATTAGATTAGGAAATAGCATGCCTACCTGTTTCACTTGAATTTTTTCCTAGTTGTTACTCTATGTACCATAGTTGTTACTGATTCATCTGAATGCTGGACTGGTAGCTGTTATTATAAGAAAACTCTGCAAGTGGAAAGTATCGGTCCCATGACCCTTCAAAATCCATCACACAGGCACAAAGCATATCCTCAAGAATCTGAATCGTGCGCTCTGACTACCCGTCCATCTGAGGGTGAAAGGCTGTACTCAACTCTACCCTGGTTCCTAGCTCCTGCTGAAAGGCTCTCTAGAACCGTGAAGTGAACTGTGTACCTCTGTCTGAAATGATAGATACTGGAATACCGTGGAGGAGAACAATCTCCCTTATATAAATCTCTACCAACCTCTTGGAGGAGTATGTAGTCAACACAGGAATGAAATGGGCTAACTTGGTCATCTGATCCACAATCACCCAAATAGCATCGAACTTCCTCAAAGTCCAACCACAAAGTCCATGGTGATCCTCTCCCACTTCCACTCTGGAAGCTCAATCATCTAAAGTAACCCTCCCGGTCTCTGATGCTCATATTTGACTTGCTGACAGTTGAGACACTTGGCCACAAACTCTACTATATCCTTCCTCATCCTTCTCCACCAATAGTGTTGTCTCAGATCCTGGTACATCTTCGCGGTACCCGGATGAATGGAATACCGCGAGCTATGGGCCTCCTCAAGAATCAACTCCCGAAGCCCATCTACATTGGGCACACAGATCCGACCCTGCATGCTCATCACACCGTCATATCCTATAGTCACATCCCTGGCGTCACCACGCCGAAACCTGTCCTGAAGAACCAGAAGGTGGGGATCATCATACTGGCATCCTCGAATGCGGTCGTAAAGAGAAGACCGAGCCACCACACAAGCTAAAACTCGGCAAGGCTCCGAAAGATTAAACCTCACAAACTGATTGGCTAAGGACTAAATATCTAAGTCTAAGGGCCTCTCAACTGCCGGAAGATATGCCAAACTCCCCAAACTCTCCGCCCGGTGACTCAAGGCGCAGGCCACCACATTGGCCTTCCCCGGGTAGTATAATATAGTGATGTCATAGTCCTTTAGCAAGTCCAACCATCTCCGCTGGTGCAAATTGATGTCTTTCTTCTTGAAAATGTGCTGCAAAATACGGTGATCAATGAAAATCTCACAGGGAACACCGTATAAATAATGACGCCATATCTCCAGGGCATGAACAATCGCTGCCAACTCGAGATCATGAACTTGATAGTTCTTCTCATGCACCTTCAACTGTCTAGACCCGTAAGCAATCACCCTACCGTCCTGCGTCAAAAGCGCTCTGAGGCCTATCCTTAAAGCATCACAATAGACGGTATAGGACCCTGAACCTTGAAGGCAATACCAACACTGGAGCTGAAGTCAGGGTTGTCTTGAGCTTCTGAAAGCTCTATTGACACTCCTCAGTCCACCTGAACGGAGCATGATTTTGAGTCAACCTGGTCATCGGTGCTACAATGGACGAAAAACCCTCCACAAAATGGCGATAGTACCTAGCCAAACCAAGGAAACTACGGATCACCGTAGCTGATGACGGTCTAGGCCAACCCTGTACCGCCTCCACCTTCTTCGGATCTAACTTAATCCCATCCCAAGACACTATGTGGCCCAAGAATGCCACTGAGTCAAGCCAGAACTCGCATTTAGAGAATTTAGCATACAATCTCTTCTCCCTCAAAGTCTAAAGCACAGTCCTCAAATGTTGCTCATGATCTTCCCGTGATCGGAAATACACGAAAATGACGTCAATAAACACAATGACGAAGGAATCAAGATGAGGCCGCAACATACTGTGCATCAAATGCATAAACTTTGCTGGGCATTGGTCAGCCCATATGACATAACCAGGAACTCATAGTGGCTATATCTGGTCCTGAAGGCAGTCTTTGGGATATCCGGCTCCCGAATCATGAACTGATGATAGCCAGAACGCAAGTCAATCTTGGAGAATACCCTGGAACACTATAGCTGGTAGAATAAATCATCAATGCGAGGCAAGGGATACATGTTCTTCACGGTGACCTTGTTCAACTGCTGATAATCAATACATATACGCATAGAACAATCTTTTTTCTTCACAAATAATACTGGAGAACCCCAAGGTGATACACTGGGTTTGATGAAACCATTATCAAGAAACTCATGTAACTTCTCCTTCAACTCAGGAGCAGCCATATGGTAAGGAGGATAGAAATGGGCTGAGTGCCCGGCAATAAATCAATGCCGAAATCAATATCTCTGTCGGGCAGCATACCCGTAAGATCATCTGGGAATAACTCAGGAAATCCCTCACTACTGGAACTGACTCAACTGGAGTGGTATCGACACTGACATCTCTCACATAGTCCAAGTACGCATCACACCCCTTCTCAACCATCCGCTGGGCCTTAAGGACTGAAATGACCCTGCCAAGAGTATAGTCTAAGGTACCCCTCCACTCAAATCTCGGCAAGACTAGTATAGCCATCATCACGGTCTTAGCGTGACAATAAAGAATAGCATAATGGGGCGACAACCAGTCCATGCCCAAGATAACATCGAAATCTACCATGCTGAGTAATAATAAATCAGCCCTGGTCTCAAAACCACTAAGAGAAATCAAACACGACTGATATACGCGGTCCACTACTAGAGAGTCTCCCACAAGAGTAGATACATAGACAGGGGAACTCAAAGAATCCCGAGATATCCCCAAATATGGAGAACAATAAGAGGACACATATGAATATATAGAGCCTGGGTAAAATAATACTAATGCATCCGTATGACAGACAGGGACAATAACTGTGATGATTGAATCTGAAGCAACGACCTTGGAACGGGCTGGAAGGGCATAATATATGACCTAGCCTCCCCCTCTAGGGTGACCTCTACCTCCCCAACCCCCACCTCGAGCTGTATGAGGAGGTGGAGTGGCAGTTGGGGCTGGAAGAATAGCCGGAAGACCCGCACGTGGAGGCTGATAAGACTGTGGAGGTGCAACCCTCCTGGCCCTGGGGAAATCTCTAATCAAGTGACGAGTGTCACCACACTCAAAACAACCCCTCGGAGGACGCTGCGGCTGATACTAAATAGGAGCTGGTCTGCTGGGTTGGCCGGAAATGGCACCTCCAACTGGAGGCATACTGGATACCGGCGTGCATAATAGAACTCCTGAGGTCTAGGAGGAGCCGGAATACCAATGGCTGCTCGAAGGGCTTAATGAACAGGGTGACCCACAAAGCCCCTACCGTGATGTGCTGCTGGTGCACGAGCTCCTGAAAAATGGCCAGTCTCTCGAGACCTCTTGGCCTCCCTCTCCTCTCTCTCCCGGGCGAACATGCCCTCTTTCTCCTGGAAATACTCACTGCCTGCTGGTAAGTGATATACATCTCCAACTCTCTGGCCATACTTGTCTGAATACTAGGATGGAGTCCCTCAATGAAGCGGCAAACCCACTATCTGACTGTGGCAACCAAGGCTGGTGTATGCCGAGCTAACTCACTGAAACGTATTACATATCTGACACAGTCATAGTACCCTGGCGCAACTGCTCAAACTCCGCGCGCCAAGCCTCCTGAGGCTCTGAGGGACATACTCTCGCAAAAACATCTCTGAAACTGAGTCCAAGTGAGTGAGGCTGCCTCGTCCGGACTACTCAGCTCATAGGCCCACCACCACTGATATGCCGCTCCCCTCAGCTGGAATGTGGTGAAAGAAACCCCACTGGTCTACACAATGCCAATAGTGCGGAGAATACGATAACATTCCTCAAGAAATCCCAGAGTGTCATCTGAAGCTAGTCCGCTGAAAGTAGGTGGGTGGTACTTCTTGTACCTCTCGAGTATGAGGTGCTCAGCCTCAGAAGTCGCTGCCCTAGCATCATGCTGAACTGGAGCCGCTGGGGGAACAAGAATATACTCAAGGGCCTGATAAACCTGGCCCCTCTGATTAGGAGTGCGGGGTGTGGGAGTCTGTGCCCCTCCCCCGAATGAGGATTTTAGGTTTGTTATTTTTATCAAATTCCGAGATGTGGGCCTGGGCTCAGGTTTGGCCAATTTCGAGAATTGTGCCTAAAATTGATAGTTTTCGTGTGAGCCTTGTTCATTTAGCGTATATTGATGATGTTAATCTGGTTTTTGTTAGATTCGGAGCAATCGGGAGATGACTCGAGGGACAAGAGCATCGCGGATTAGTTTTTTGGCCCGGTGGAGGTAAGTAATGGCTATAAATCTTGTCCTGAGGGTATGAAACCCCGAACTTCGTATTTCTCACTATTTTTAGAATGGCGCACATGTCGGATGACGAGTATGTGGCGTGCACTGATTTTTTTATTGGACTTGGTCCTCTCCGCGACAACTATTGAGTTGCGTATTTTACTCTAAATCATATGTTAAATTGTTTTCTAAAACTATTGTTATATCCGGGCTATAAGAATGTTTGGGGCCTCATGACGACTTGTTTAGACCCCTTGGGGGATTTTTACTTCTATTTTCCTTACTGTGTTGACTTATGATTGACACTCAGTCACGTTATGTTTAATTGATTTCGAAACTCAGCCTTATTTACACTATTTTGAGATATAAAATGATGTTTTGGGTCGAGTACCCCGTTTTACTGATACGCCCGAGGGGCTTTTGAGAGTTGCTGACTAAGTGAGGCCGATGGCCTGATTGTGAGGATATTATGTGCCACGAGGTGGTTTGACATTAGCCTTGGGCTGAAGGAGCCCCTCCGGAGTCTGTACACATGCTCAGTGAGCGCAGGTACCTATTGAGTGCGAGTGGCGAGTATCGAGTGACGAATGACGAGTGATTGGGAGGCATGAGTGACTGTCAGGTTGCCTGAGGGGATTATTATGAGTTACTGTGAGGCATGCCCGAGGGCCAGTTTCTGATACATGTTTTTGCCCGAGGGGCTAATAATGATTTTACCACTTTCACTCTGAACTTATGAAATATGTTTTGTCCGAGGGGCTTTTTATGACTTTTATCATTTTTACACTAAACTTCTTGAAAGTTATGATGAAACTATTGGCAAGTATATTTCCAAATGATTTTACTTAAATCGGCTTTTAAGCGTGATGATTTAACGCATACATTGTTGGAAAGAAAGGCTGTGCTTATTGTGAAAGGATAATTTGATTTATGTGTTTCTTACTGCTCTGACCTATTTTATTTTCATTATTACTGAGTTGGCATACTCATATTACTCCCTGCACCTCGTGTGCAGATGCAGGTGTTTGGGCAGAGTGAGATGTGTATCTGTTCCAGAGACTTCTCGGAGATTTTGCGAGGTAGCTGCACGCGTCCGCATCCATGCTCTCTCCTGCTTACTTTATAGATTTTTTTTGAGTTGTATATTTTCTGTAGATGCTCATGACCAGTGACTCCAGGATCTCAGGGGTTGTATTTAATATTCGGTGTAGCTTTAACTGTTTTAAAAATGTTTAAAAGAAGTAGTTATGGGTTATCAGTTTAGTAATGATGTAAATGGAAGATTATTACAGTACGAGTGTGGTTTTGGCTGGCCTAATTTCACGATAGGCGCCATTACGACTGGTTTAGATTTGGGGTCGTGACAAGTTAGTATCAGAGCGCTAGGTTACATAGGACTCACCGGTCATGAGCATGTTTAGTAGAGTCTTTCAGATCGGTACGGAGACGTCTGTACTTATCTTCGAGAGGCTGCAGAACCCTTAGGAAAATCTCACATTCTTGAATTCTTGTCGTGCGAATCAATTTTATTCAGCCAAGAGCGTAACTCTTGAATTCTTTCCATGTATTCAAACGCGCCCGAGAGCGCTTGGTATCAGTGCATCGACAGCTTGTGACTTCCATGGATGAGATGTGATTTTTGGCATGTTGGTAATGGGTCAGTCTGGAGGACTTGAGGTCAGATTCGTTCTGTGGCTTGAGTGCTAAGATTTCGATTTTGTGAGTCGTGCATTTGGGGACTTATATGTCCGTTTTTGTTCTTATTAATGAGAATTGGTGACTAGATGGATACGTGGTGAGTGTGATTTGATGGTTAGCTGTTTTCAGATTGTTTGATTGTGACAAAAGGGTTGGCTAGAAATGTGGCAAGAACTATTGAGTGTTTGATTTGTGTCTCGGTTTGGTATATTACTTCGAGTTGTGAGTGTATTGGAAGACCTCTCATGTTGTTTAGTTGTGGAGTGAAGCGGATCTTTCTGTTGCGTTATGAGTTCCTGGTGATGTCTTTTGGGCTGATCATTGCCCCTGTAGTTTTCATGCATTTGATTAACGGTGTATTCCATCCGTATTAGCACTCCTTGTTATTGTATTCGTGGATTGTGTCCTGGCATATCCGTGTAGCCAAGAGTAGCACACTCAGTATCTGAGGATGACATTATAAGGATTCAGGGAGGAAAGGCTCTATGCAAAGTTCTCTGAGTGTGAATCTTGGATCAGTTCAGTAGCATTCTTCGAACATATGGTGTCCAGTGAGGGTATCCATGTGGTCAGACGTGTGTGGGTAGAGCTTCCAGAAGCCCAAGATTTCTTTGACCACCGCTCCAGTGTTAGATCTGCCATCAGCTTCAGGTTGTTACCGCGTATTGTGATGCCTCGAGCGTAGGCGTTGTTGTGTCTTAATGCAGAAGGGTGTAGTGACTGCGTAATAGCTATCATCTTCGGAAGTGTATAGAGAAATATCATGTTTGAGACTAAGCTGGCAGGGGTATCTCATGCGGATTGTCCTAGGGTGTGTGATCCCTATGTTGTTCTGTAGTAAGTTCTCTTCTACCAGTAAATGATATATGTTGTAATTTGAGTTTAGATAGCTTGTGGAAGTTAGCATGACTATTACAATGGTTAATGCAAGATTTCCAGATAACTTGAGCTATTTGACGGGTTGTGTTAATTATGGGCATTGTGAGTTATTGTTTGTCTTTATCGTTGGGTTTGAGCCAAGTGGGGGAGCCTTTTAATGATAAATTGTGCCCGATTACGTGTGGTATTGGTTTCAGTTCGAGGTATATTGGTGGATCAGTTATGACCTACAGATGTGGGGTCTGGGAATAACTCGAGTAATGAAAATTTCTTCGATACAGGTTGTAATATACTTTATCGGGTAAATGAATTCTATGGAGTGATTGAGAGGTAATTGTAAAAGGTGTAGTGTGTGCAGTGTATGAATTTGCTTGTGGCTTCAAGTGAGTGGATTACTTTCCTAGTATGTTGGTGTGCAAATGGGTCAGGTCGATTCTGTCTAATTGGTCAGTGCACTTGAGAATTTACGTTTGAGGGTGTAAAACATTATCATAGATTCTACATATCAGTAGCAGGAAGGTAAAGGTAATGGCTTTAGATTCGCAGGAAGTCTCTTCAAGGTAAGTATTTTGGATGTGGTACTTTTGGGGATATTTGAGAGAGTATTTAGCGGCTTACGAGCTTTTGATGATACAGTTTTATGTTTGGGACTCGTGTGGTGAGTCTGGGTTGAGAATTGCGGTATTATGGCAAAGAGAAGTACCAATTCGCAGGTAAGTCAGAAGGAACTTTGATAAATAGGACAACTTGGTAGTAGGTCGGATCATCATGATAAGGGATATGATTAGTTCTTTGGGTGTTCATGAGGTAATGAGTTTTTACAAGTGTTTCTTAGCAATGCTCTTGCGTTTTTGGTGGCCTGCGTAGCTTGGTTGAGTTAGGAGGATTCAGTCCTGACGGTTTGGTGTTGTGCAAATGGGATTCTGACAGTTCCTGATGGTTTCTACCACGGTTAGAGATGCATATTTTCTACTGGCATGAGGTGCGGTTTATGCATAGTGATTTTGCTTCTAAATGGGATCAAATGGAAGTTCTTGGCTAGTTGGTACGTAGTTTCTTGTGGCTTAGAAGGGACCAAGAAGTTCCCATATTTGTCCTAGGATGGCATGGCGTATGCGGTATGTTGGGTAGAGTTGAGATTTGCAGATGTGAGGTCGCGGTTTAGCTATGGAAGGAAGGTCAAAACAAAATTTTTTAGACAGCATAAGCAGTTTCAGATGAGTAGTTAGATGATATCACTATTGGGTGGCTAGATGAGGGTAGACAATTCAGAAAGGTCATGTGTGGAGTTAAGGGTACTTCATTGGTACTTCGACGCTCTCTTGTTGGATTCAACTGCTGATATTCAAGGTTGCTTGGTAACACGGAAGAATTATAGGGGTATCCCTCGTGGAATGATTGAGTATTTGGGATGTGTCATGTATTCGAGCGGTGGAGTTGAGAACAGGTATAGTGATTCGTGCGCTTCATGGACTTCGAGACTGAGAGTTCTCATAAACAGGTTATTTTGTGATAGTGAACTATGAAGATGCGAGCAAATTAGTCAGATGTTAGATTTACCATGGTTCAGTCATTGTTAACTTTTGTCTATCTGTTGTGAGTGACAAGAGTTTGTTTAGGGTTATTGGTAGGCTAATATGGGTGTGTGTTCTGCACCGGGTCGGAATTGTTGGCTCCGAATTTCTATTGTTGAGGAATGTACCATTCGATTGTGATTGAGTTTATTCATGTTCTGGAGTGATCTATGAGTTACCCTTCGGTGTTGTGAGGAGTTGTGATTATTGTTTATGTCACGACCCAAAATCCTTAGGTCGTGATGGCACCGGACATCACTATCAGGCAAGCCAAATCCTTAATTAGTTGAAATATATTCATGCTTTAATGTTTTTGAAACCGTTACCTTTTCTTGCATTTCATAATCAAATAAATAAATTTTCGTAAATTAAAAACGACATCAAATATAATTCTGTTATTTAAAAAAAGTGATCTACAGATTTCACTTATACAATTATCCCAACACATATCCCAAAACCCGGTGACACAAGTACATGAGCAACTTCTAAGAATTTATACAATTATACAATGCTTGTCCGAAGAATTGGACAAGGAAATTTAAAACTAAAATTACAATTACGCATGAGGAAGACTCTGCCGGCTGCGGAACGCCTCTGGATGAATGCAACCTGTATAAGTCTCCAAGTCGATCACTGTACTATAAAGGTACCTGTGCAACAAAATGCACAGAAAGTGTAGTATGAGTACATATACATATATGTACCCAGTGAATATCCCGTCTAAACTCGAAGGAGTAGTGACGAGAAGTCGATTAGATACTCACTAAGGTCCAACAATATAATATATGACAGGATATGGCTAAAGAAATAGGCATGTGAGACAGTAAACAACAAGTACGTAGCAATTAACGTAATCCGGATAATAAATGAAAAATGAACAACAAAGTACCAAAATCTCCTCCGAACAAATACCTGACAATCCAGTTATAAGTGACTCAGAACTCAAGTGATCATACACATACCAGGACAAGACAACCGGCCGGAGTCGTAAGGGTGATCATAAGGACTATGTTCATAAGCTAACCCACGATCGTGAATCATACCTGTGACTCGCGTGCTGACTCGATAATAATAAGCTAACCCATGATTGCGCATCGTACATGCGACTCGTGTGCTGACTCGATAATATAAGTTGAACCACGATCGCACATCATACCTGCGACTCGTGTGCTGACTCGATAATAATAAGCTAGCCCACGATCGCACATCATACCTGCGACTCGTGTGCTGACTCGATAACAAATGCGTATATATAAGTACATATGTGTACCAACTCAACAGTGAACTCAACAGGACTGTGCCAATACCACATATAGTCAACTGGAATTTAAATCATAATGTTTCACTTTTTCATATCACCTCAACAATAATGTATAACTCATAACACATACAAAGGTACAAAATTGGGCACATAGAGGCATGCTTGTAAATCCTAAAGCTACCCGACATAGCAATATAGTCGCCACGTACGGACTCTCGTCACTTGGTACGTATGTGGCCCCCACAACACGAATACACAACATTAAAGAACCTATGGGTACAATTCCCCCTTACGAGGTTGGAAAGGAGACTCACCTTGCTCCGAAGTTCCATAACCGGCTTCCAAGCCCTTCCGACGACTCCAATGGATGCACAATGCCCCCAAACTAACCAAACAACGACAAACCGATGAAAATATACTCTAATATTTGCTAAAAATTCAGATTATATAATTTCCCAACTCCGCTCAGTGAATTGACCAAAATGCCCACGTGCCTGGAATTAAAAATTTCTCGAAGGTACGTTCTACCCATAGCCTTACTAACTCAAGTATATAATTTAATCAAATATTCATGCTCAATTCGTGCCTAAAATCCACCTTTTTTATATTCTAGATTTTTCTTCAAAAACCCCCATTTCCTACAAATTGTCAAGCCTAATCCATGCACAAAATCTTTTATTTAACCTTAGAAACAAGTAGAACAACTTACCTCTTGATGCTTGGTCATTTCCCCCCTTGAAAATCTCACCAAAATCGTCTCAACCAAATGATAAATGAGAAAGAAAAGGTTCAAACCTGATTTTTAAAACATTCTGCCAGGGCATTTTTCGCACATGCGGTCCTTCCTCCGCACCTGCGGTTTCCCTCAACTCCAGCCAAGTTGCACATGCACCCCTACTGCCCGCACATGCGGCTTCGCAGGTACAGAAAATCCATCGCACCTGCGGTTCCCAGCCAAGTCAAGCCACACTCGCACCTGTGGTGCCCAAGCCGCACCTACGGCTCCGCACCTAAGACCACCTCGCAGGTGCGGATCACACAAGATGCCAACAAAAAACCAGCCTTCTTCAACTTCAACTTTGATCCGTTAACCACCTGGAATCCACCCGAGGCCCCCGAGACCCCGTCTAATTATACCAACATGTCCCAAAACATGACACGGACTTGGTCGAGCCCTCAAATCACATCAAACAACGCCGGAAATCACGAATCACACTCAAATCCAATTCCTTAAGAACTTAGACTTTCAAACTTCTACATCTGATGTCGAAACCTATCAACTCACGTCCGATTGACCTTGAATTTTGCGCACAAATCAGATTCAACATTACGGACCAGCTCCAACTTTCGGAATCGCATTCCGACCTCGATATCAAAACTTCCACTTGCGGCCGGATTTCCCAAAAACCTTTAAAGTTCTATCTTTAGCCAAATGGCTCCAAAATGACCTACGTACATCCGAATTCACTTCCCATCGTGCTCCCAATTCCAAAATCACCATATGGAGCTATTCCAGGCTCGAAATCCCAAACGACATCAATCTCACTGATATGCACTTCAAGCCCAAATTCATGAAATCTTTCTAAAATGCTAACTTCCATAATATACGCCGAAACGCTCCCGGGTTATCCAAAATCCGATCCGGACATACACCCAATCCGAAATCATCATACGAACCTGCTGGAACCTTCAAATCCTGATTCGGAGATTGTTTACTCAAAAGTCCAATCCTAGTTGATTTCTCCAACTTAAGGCTTCTGAAATGAGAATTTTCTTTTCCAAATCAATTCTAAACTTCTTAGAATTCAATTCCGACCATGCTCACTGGTCATAATTCCTGAAATGGAGTTGCTCATGACTTCAACCCGCTGAACGACGCGCTAGATCTCAAAATGATCGATCGGGTCATTACATGTTATATGCACATACGGTGCGGTTCTAGTTGAGCTTTATAGTTAGATTTGAGTAAGGTAAGTAATTGGGTATTGTGAGGATGAGATGTATTGGTTATGTTCTTTCTGATTCGTATGGAATGGTATCATCTGATTTCCCCGTGGTTATGGAAATGCACTTTTACTTGATGTCGAATTTCTAATAGTTATTAATTTTGGGCAAGGTTGCTTGAAATATTTCATGTGGACCAACGTTTGGATGAGATCGCACAGTGTAGCGGATTTATGTAGAGTATGACAGTTGGTATTGGATTCATGTGTTTTGATTTTTCACCATGTGCCCCAGGCTTTTAGCATGGTGTTGTGACAGTAATTGTTAATGGCGGGACGGTCCTCTCATGTGAATCTTTTATATAATTTGATTTATTGGGATGTTTCTATTGAGTGCACGAGTTGCACAGGTTGTGGCCTCAATTGTATTGATGTGTCATGTCATCAGAATGGTCGTGTTGGATGAGAAGAGGTCATTGGACCTAGTATGAATATTGTCAGAATTGTTTACAGCATAGTTGGAAGGATAAATATTGGGAGTCGCCTTAGAAGTCTGCTATCATTCCTGTTTGGGAAGAGGGAGCTTCATATCTGACTGATCGGATGAATGGTTGCTAGTTTCGACGTGTTTCTTTCATCATCGGTAGAATATGGAAGTGTTAGAGCGAGGCTTTTCTTGATAAGAGGTTATGTACCGGTATTGGGTTGTTCTGAGCAGCTATTGTGATTGGGAGTTATCGCTGTGGGTGTTTGAGTCATGTGGAGTATTATGTGATTTCATCTGGGGTGCGTATATGTCTTGATTCAGCGTGTTCAAAAATATTCAGTTTATAGTTGTGGAATTTTGGTCTTGCAAGTTATTTCAGAAGTGGAAATTTGGTTCTAAGGTTCATGTGTCAGGATTGGATTGCGGAATTTCAACTGTGTTGTTCTATTGGACCTATATGAGATAGGGTGACGTGGGATCACCCTCGGGAATGTGCATGGTGAGGTTACGCGGCAGTGGCACGTTCGAGGATGAACATATGTTTAAGTGGGGGAGGATGTAACGACGCAGCCGGTCGCTCCAAGAGTAATAGCCATGTTTCCCCCGTTTCTACTTCATTGTATGTGGTTCAGCTTCATTATACAAGATTGGTTGGCTCGGGTTCGGAGCAACTTTTGGAGATAAATGAGACACTTAGTCTCTTAACTTGGTTCAATAGTGAAAAGGTTAACCGGAAGTTGACTTATTGGTAAACGAACTTAGAATGTAGATTTTATGGTTCGAATAGCTTCGTTAGGTGATTTGGGACTTAGCAGTGTGTTCGGAATTAAGTTTTGATGTCCGGTGTAGAATTAGGCTTGAATTGGTGAAAGTTAATTTTTGGCGATTTTCGCTCGGCAGGGGAAAATAGGCTATCAGAGTCGGAATGGAATTCTGAAAGCTGGAGCAGGTTCGTAATGTCATTTTGGATATGTCCGCAAATTTTCAGGTCAATCGGAGGTGTTTTGGATGGTTTCGGCATCGTTAGTGGAATTTAGAAATTTCAAAGTTCATAGGCCTGAATTTGATGTGATTGTGGTGTTTTGCGTTGTTTTTGGTGTTTCAAAGGCTCGACTAAGTTTGAATAATGTTATGGGGGGTGTTGGTAGGATTGGTTGAGGTCCCGGGGGCCTCGGGTGTGCTTCAGGTGGTTAACGGAGTGTGTTTGGTCTTAAAAGGACTATTGTTGCTGCTATATTTTTCTTGGTATGGTTTCCTTATATGCGATCGCATTGGTGAGGCTGCGATCACATAGGCTTATTGGTGAGGCAGCATATAATTGTTATATGTGATCGCCTTCTGAGGTCCACGATCACGAAGTGAGAGGAGCCAGAACAGTGTGGTCGCGTGAGGTGCATTGTGATTGCACAGTGTGGACGCGTGTGGCAGTGAGGTGATGGAATTGCTCTATGTGATTGCATAGAGCTGGTCGCGATCACATTATTGTGAGAAGTTATCTTTCGGGATCGCATAGGTGTTTCTGCGATCGCATAGGGTTAGTTTGGTTGGGCAACATTTTGTTCTTCGCGATAGCGTGCCTTTTTTCACGATCGCACAGAGTAAAGCCTTGGCAGAATGTTTTAAGTTCCAATTTCGGGAGATTTTGGCCATAACTCATTTTTCCATTAGAGAACTCGGGGGAAGGAGAACTTGGACCAGTTTTTAGTGGGATTCTTGTGGTAAGTGTTCTTCGATCATTTTTTGTTTAATATCATGAATTTGTCTTGATTTTCACCATGCAATTTGAGGAATTAAAGTAGAAAATTTGGAAAAAATGGGAGAAAAATTTGGAAATTTAATTTGGTGATTTGAGTGGGCAATTGAGGTAAGATTTTGGTAAATTTGGTATGGGTAGACTCGTAAGGGAATGAGGATTTTGGTTTTGTGATTTTTATCGAATTCCAAGACGTGGGTCCGGGGCTCAGGTTTGGCCAATTTCACGAATTGTGCCTAAAATTGATAGTTTTCGTTTGAGCCTTGTTCAGTTAGCGTATATTGATGATGTTAATCTGGTTTTGGTTAGATTCAGAGTAATCGGGAGCCTATTCGAGGGGCAAGAGCATCGCGGATTAGTATTTTTTTGCCCGGTGGAGGTAAGTAATTGCTATAAATCTTGTCCTGAGGGTATGAAACCCCGGACTTCGTATTTCTCACTATTTTTAGAATGGTGCACATGTCAGATGACGAGTATGTGGTGTGCAATGATTTTTAGATTGGACTTGGTCCTCCCCGTGGAAACTATTGATTTGCGTATTTTTACTCCAAATCATATGTTAAATTGTGTTTTAAGACTATTGCTATATTTGGGCTATAAGCCATATTTGGGGCCTCGTGCCGACTTGTTTAGACCCCTTGGGGGATTTTTACTGCTATTTTCCTCACTGTGTTGACTTATGATTTACACTCAGTCACGTTATGTTTAACCGATTTCGAAACTCAACCTCATTTTATATTTTGAGATATAAAATGATGTTTTGGGTCGAGTACCCCGTTTTACTGATACACCCGAGGGGATTTTGAGAGTTACTGACTGAGTGAGGCTGAGGTCCTGATTGTAAGGATGTAATATGCCACGAGGTGGCTTGATATTAGTGCTTGGGCTGAAGGAGCCCCTCCGGAGTCTGTACACAACCCCCAGTGAGCGGAGGTACCTACTGAGTGGGAGTGCCGAGTGAAGAGTGATTGGGAGGCATGAGTGACTGTGAGGTTGCCCGAGGGGCTGATTATGAGTGACTGTGAGGCATGCCCGAGGGGCAGTTTCTTATACATGTTTTTGCCCGAGGGGCTTCTTATGATTTTGCCACTTCCACTATGAACTTATGAAATATGTTTTGCCCGAGAGGCTTTTTATGACTTTTATCATTTTTACACTAAACTTCTTGAAAGTTATGTTGAAACTATTGGAAAGTATATTTCCAAATAATTTTACTGAAATCAGCTTTTAAGCGTGATGATTTAACGCATACATTGTTGGAAAGAAAGGTTGTGCTTACTGTGAAATGATGATTTGATTTATGTGTTTCTTACTGCTCTGACCTGATTTATTTTTATTACTACTGAGTTGGCATACTCATATTACTCCCTGCACCTCGTGTGCAGATCTAGGTGTTTGGGCAGAGTGAGTTGTGTATCTCTTCCAAGGACTTCTCGAAGATTTTGCGAGGTAGCTGCACACGTCCGCAACCCTGATCTCTCCTACTTACTTTATAGAGTTTTTTTTTGAGTTGTATATTTTCTGTAGATGCTCATGACCAGTGACTCCGGGATCTCGGGGGTTGTATTTAATATTCGGTGTAGCTTTAACTGTTTTAAAAATGTTTAAAAGAATCTGTTATGGGTTATCAGTTTAGTAATGATGTAAAGGGAAGATTATTACGGTATCAGTGTGGTTTTGGCTGGCCTAGTTCCACGATAAGCGCCATCATGACTGGTTTAGATTTCGGGTCGTGACAGCAACACAATAAAAGGATAGTGATTCAGAAGAAGAAGATATCATACTCGAGGAAATCATCGGGGACGTAGAGGATTTTGAGAGCAAGCCTAAGTCCAACCTGGACGAAACTGAGATGAGCAACTTAGGAGATTCCAAAATTCTCAAGGAGACCCACATCAGCATTCACTTGTCACCATCAGTAAAAAAAGAGTACACACAGTTCCTGAAAGAGTATGAGGACATATTTTCATGGTCATACGATGATATGACCGGGTTAAATACATCTATTGTGTTTCACAAGTTGCCCACAAACCCAATGTGTCCGCCAGTAAAGCAGAAACTCAGGAAATTCAAGCCTGATATAAGTCTGAAAATCAAAGAGGAGGTCACCAAGCAAATCAAGGCCAAGGTCCTCAGGGGTGTTGAATACCCAACTTGGTTAACCAACATCGTGCCAGTTCCAAAGAAAGATGGGAAAGTCAGAGTCTGTATTGATTATCGGGATCTAAACAGAGCAAGTCCCAAGGATGATTTCCCGCTGCCAAACATACACATTCTGATCGACAATTGCGGCAAACGTGAACTCCAGTTCTTTGTAGATTGCTTCACCGGTTATCATCGGATCTAGATGGACGAAAAAGACGTAGAGAAAACAGCCTTCATTACACCATGGGGAGTGTACTGTTACAACATGATACCATTCGGTCTAAAGAATGCTGGGGCCACCTACATGAGGGCTATGACTACCATTTTTCATGATATGATACATAAGAAGATCGAGGTGTATGTGGACGACGTCATCATTAAATTAAAAAAAGCCACACATCATATAGCAAATTTGAGGAAGTTCTTTGACAAACTACAGAAGTACAACCTGAAATTAAAACCTGCAAAGTGTGCATTCGGGGTCCCTGCCGGAAAGTTACTTGGGTTCATTATCAGCTGCCGAGGGATAGAATTTGATCCATCAAAAGTCAAAGCCATCCAGGAGCTGCCACCGCCGAAGAGTAAGAAAGATGTAATGAGTTTTCTAGGACGGCTAAACTAGATCAGCCGGTTCATAGCCCAGTCCACAGTCATATGGGAGCCAATTTTCAAGATGTTGTAACTACTTCGAGGATTGTCAAAGGGCTTTTGACAAGATCAAGGAGTACCTATCTCACCACCAGTTTTGGTTCCGCCAGAGCCAGGCAAACCTTTGCTACTCTACCTCGCACTATTAGATTGAGCCTTCGGCTACGTTCTGGGACAGCACGACGAGACAGGGAGAAAGGAACAAGCTATCTATTACCTGAGTAAGAAATTCACTCCATATGAAGCGTGGTACTCTCTATTAGAACGTACCTGTTGCGCCTTGACCTGGATAACTCAAAAGTTAAGGCAATAATACTATGCTTACACAACGTACTTCATATCAAGGATGGATCACCTAAAATATATCTTTCAAAAAACCTATGTCCACTGGAAAGCTGGCTAAGTGAAAAATCTCGTTGAGTGAGTTTAACGTTGTTTATATAACTTAGAAAGCAGTCAAAGGACAGGCACTGGCAAATCATCTTGTTGAAAACCCTGTGGATGGAGAATACGAACCCCTAAAAATTTATTTTCCCGATGAAGAAGTGCTATTCATAGGAGAGGATATTGCTGAATCCTATGAAGGTTGGAGGATGTTCTCTGACGGAGCGGCAAATTTGAAAGGAGTCGTTACTGAAGCTGTTATTCCTGTCGAAGTGAGATTCCTTCTTTGAGGATCATACAGGAAGCTAAGCTTAGCGATGCAGAATGATAAGGAACCGTTATGAGTAGCTAGCCCTCATAGACGGAAAGAGGATGAATGCAGTATTTCATGGGAAACTTTATCAGAACAAAATGTCCAAAGCTTTCAACAAAAGAGTCAAGTCAAAAAAGTTCACACCGGGGCAGTTTGTGTTGAAGAAGATCTTCCCCCATCAAGATGAAGCCAAAGGGAAATTCTCTCCTCACATAATATTGACGGGAGGAGCCCTCATACTCGTAGAAATGGACAGAGAAGTCTGGCCAAAGCCAATCAATTCGGATACAGTCAAGTGATAATATGTGTAACTATTTATGTTTTTCGCAATGATATAAATTGGACTACGCTCGACCTCATTCTCGTTTAAGAGGGGATACGTAGGAAGCCATGTGAGTTCGGTCACAATTCAATAAAAATCTCTATTTCCCCCATAATCATAAATTGGGGCAGAATTTTGAGGACCCTCAAAATTACGAAACAAAATCAGCGATCACAACATATACATCAGTCAGAGATGCTTATATATCTAACAGGGGAAGAATTTTGAGGAGGGCCCTCAAAATTCTACGGTAGGAGAAGTCGCAATGTCTCGGATCGTGTCACAGTCACTTGTTCATCTAACCAATTTTCTAAAAAAACATATTTTTTACTATGACTTTCAAAACTATTCATGCTTGCTTTTCAAATAACTCTGTTTAGAAAACGCTACCCCTAATGATTTGAAAAGAATCTTCAGACCGAGAAAAGAAAGTCAAGCAAGCCGATGGAGGCACGAACTGACCTCCCCTTAACATAACTCGCAATTTTTCTTTGGATGCAAGAACAAATAATATACATGCTTTAAAGTCACAATATTCATAACAACCGCGATACTGAAGTCTACTACCAGCTAAGAATACTCTGCTATCATTGGCTATTTATTCTATTCTGCATCAGACTAAGCTCTGTCTCCATCTGCATGAGGCTAAGCCATGTCTCCATCTGCATGAGGCTAAGCCTTGCCTCCATATTAGCATAAGGCTAATCTCTGCCTTCACTTGCATGAGAATAAGCCCTGTCCCGAATCTTGCATGAGACTATGCTCAGTCTCCATCTGCATGAGGCTAAGCCTTGCCTCCATATTTGCATAAGGCTAAGCTCTGCCTTCATTTGCATGGGACTAAGCCATGTCCCGAATCTTTCCTGAGAATAAGCTTTGTCTCCATCTGCATGAGGCTAAGCCCTGCCTCCACATTTGCACAAGGCTAAGCTCTTCCTTCTCTTGCATGGGACTAAGCCCTGTCCCGAATCTTGCATGAGACTAAGTTTTGTCTCCATCTGCACGAGGCTAAGCCCTGCCTCCATATTTGCATAAGGCTAAGCTCTGCCTTCATTTGCATGGGACTAAGCCCTGTCCCGAATCTTGCATTAGACTAAGCTCTGTCTCCATCTGCATGAGGCTAAGCCATGCTTCCATATTTGCATACGGCTAATCTCTGCCATCACTTGCATGGGACTAAGCCCTGTCCCAAATCTTGCCGAGACTAAGCTCTATATCTCTGGTACTGTTTATTTGCTCTTCATATGGGCTAAGATCTTCCCTCAACTTCATAACACTAAGCCTTGCCTTGTTGCTCTTAACATCATGTTATTGCATCTTTTTATTTGCAGGCTACCCGATAAGCAATCGCTACCCCAACAGGAGCAATCCCGCTCCAATTCCTTCAACTATCTCAAACCTTACCGCCCACCATAACCATTCCTTCACCTATCCCAAAATCTCATGTCCGTCCCTGTGATCATTTCATCGGTATATTCCACCAACGAATCCATAATTACACACGGCCTGATTCCTGTAAAACCAAGGATATGTAGGCACCTCAAAAACCAGAGTGCGGCCTAAATCTCTCAAACCATCCCGCTCGGTCAAAATTGGCCATCATATCTTTACCCGACAACTCTTTCATCCTTTCCGGGTAAAGAGGGGCAGCTGTTGATACCCAATTTTTCCCTATAATATTTCATAAAATGCAAAACTATGCATTAGCACCAATTGATATTTTTTCATAATTTCTACATTTTTAAAATTAATTTATCCCAGTATTTCATTTATATAAACAATTACAAATTGTATCACAAATGACTTTATAAAATTTCATGATTTAATTTTTCTATTTATAGTCATATTAAGTTCAAATTATTTCACAAATTCCAGAATTACACTGTTTGGTTACAATTGCAATAACTTTGCAATTATAGCCCGTGCATACATTATTGTTTTATTTTTACCAGAAAATGGCTCATTGTATTTCTGGAATGTTGAATAATTATTTTAATACATTTCTATGCATGAAAATATTTTTATAATTTGTTAATTATTTTATAAATTAATTTTTATTCAATTACTTGGGTATTTAATAAATAGCCCCTTTATTTTCAGACCTAACCCCTTTCAAACCAGCCCAAAACCCCTTTTAAACCAGCCCAAAACCCCTTTTAAAATTAGCCCAAACCCCTTTGGCTCAAATACACACCTTCCTGACCCAATTGCAAATTTAATCGTGGTCGTTGATCATTTTGATCAACGGTCCACAAACCTCATTCCATAATTAAACCTAACTTACACCCCCCCCCCAAACCCTCTCATTCTCTCCCTCACACAGCCGTCATTATCTCCTTAGTCTCTCAAACTCTCTCGACCTAACCCTAATTCTAAACGCCGTCATCGGCGTAAACCTCCACCTTATGATGCTCCATGTCTTCTCTGACCACCCCCGACCCTCCACACGCCATGGCTCTTTGATTTCTTGGATCCTTGAGAAGATCTCAAGGAACCCAATGGGTTGTGGTTGAAACTTTCTTGTCTCAGGCCATTTTCGGTTTTTGAGTAAGAATTTCTCCTTATTTTTGTTACGAATCTATGGGTTCTTGACCTATTCTCTCATCTCTAGTGTTTTTCTGAAAACATAGTTCATTGCTTCACTTCTTCTCAGATATTCATAGATCTGAGATGATTTGGGTGTTATTAAGTGTTCTCTCTCAAAAATCTTTTGTGTAATTGATTATCTAACTTTTCCCTAAATTAGGGTCCATCCCAAATCGTTTTTCAAAGATCCTTCTGACTTCTAAGTGTTTAATCAATTATTCTTCATCTTCTTGTCTGATTTTTGTAAGAGTATTCAAACCCTAGTTGATTTTATATGATATACTGATTTTTCCAATATTTGCTTCAATTTTGGGTCTTTCTGTGTTATCAATCGTATTAATTTACTTTGTCTCTTGGACTTAAACATTTTCTTGTCAAATCCAGTATTTTGTGGGTTTTGCCCTAATTAATCTCTGTTAGGGTTCAAACCTGTATTTCGGGCTAATTTCTATATTTTCTGTGAGTTCTTACTTAGTCTAATCTCTATTTATGAAAGTTGAGTATTTGTTGCCGGAAATCAGTGTTCTTTTGAAAGTTTTGTTGATTGCTTGACTCTATTAAAGATTCATATGCATAGATTTATTTGTTTCCTTGTTTATGACCTTAATTGGTCATCTATGCCTTGTTTGATTGCCTGTATAATTTTGAATTCTTACTGGTTCGTTTATTTGGTATGATTTGGATTATTGCCTTAATTAAACTCTGGTTATTATCGTTTGATCAATTACCCCTAATTAAGGGAGTCTATTCTGAACCCCTTTATGTGATTGGATTCCGTGACACTATGATTGCCCTAATTGACTGAATTCTGATTCCTTTTATCTTATTTTGTCCTACTCCTAAATTGATATATATACACTCCTGTCTTACCTCTCAGAGACGAACAATTTAGTTCAAAATACACACACACACATTAAAACTCTCTCTTCTTTCTCTGCCATCTGTGCTAACTGTTGGTCTAGCCAGCTGAAAGCCAAGGCTAGATAGTGGAATTCTACTTGCTTTACATTCTGCACTTTGCTTCCTTAACTGGTATGTCCTTAGTTCAATTCTCAAAAAAAAATTTAACTAGAATTAATCTAAAATAGTAAATCAAAAGATTAAATAGACAACTAACTTAA
>ML362266.1:0-22998 GCA_005239505.1 Nicotiana paniculata
ACCACACTTACAATTCTCAACCATCTCATTACCAATCACCCCCTACCCGTCAAAACTTCCCTATACCTCATCCTAATTTTGATTGCAGACCTCCAAAATAGTATACAGCCATCGCTGAACCCATCGACCAGCTGTATGATAAGCTCAAGCTGCTGGTTATGTCACCCCCATCCCCACTGCAACCCCTGAGAATCCTTCTCAATGGGTAAACCCAATCAAGTCCTGTGCATACCACTCCGGCATGAAGGGGCACACCATCGATGAATGCCGCTCTTTGAAGGACAAGATACAACCCCTGATTGACAACAAGGTCATCGTGGCAAAGGAATCTGCTCCAAATGTTCGCAACAATCCTCTTCCGGACCATAAGGGTGGAGGCATCCACTTGATTGAAATAGAAGATGATTAGGACCCCGAGGGATTAATCGGGTTAATCGCAGAAGGAGATGATCCAAAGAAACTTGTAGTCACTCTCAACCCGGTCATAGTCCAGATTCAACCGTCTGAGGATGCTGAGGTAAATATGTCCATGCCTCTTGAGTTTGAAGCAGTTTCACCTGTAAAGACACTAGTATCGATTGAAGTTGAGTTCGTGTCTCCGAAAAATGCACCCGCACCATTTGAGATTGCCACCTTACCACCCCAGACACATGTTCCATTCTAAGTGAGGGTAGTTGCCCCAATCACGGTGGCGATATCGACTACGCCACCTTTCTATAAAAATGTTGTACCATGGGACTATACAGCCGAGGCGAGAAGGAGAGTCAAAGTCAAGACTGAAGAAGTTGTTGCAGCACAGGGTATGACAAGACCTGGTAGAGTATATACCCCTGAACATCTAGCTAAATCTAGCAGGCAGGCTTCCAATCGACCTCCCATTATCGAGACAGGTCCGGACGACCTTTGGAGGAAAGTACAGGTTTAGGAGTATTCGGTTATCGACTAGCTGAACAAGACGCCAGCAAAAATAACCATCCTCTCTTTGCTGCAAAATTCTGAGACGCACAGGAATGCTTTATTGAAGGTGTTGAACGAAGCCTATGTGTCGAACAACATCACTAGCGGGGAAATGGCCAATATGGTAGGTCAAGTGCTAGAAAGCCACAAGATCACTTTCCATGAGGACGAGCTTCCACCTGAAGGGCTGGGTCACAACAAAGCACTGTACATCACTGTGAAATGCGAAGATTATTTCATCACCAGAATCCTGATCGACGGGGGATCCAGTCTCAACATATGCCCATTGATAACTCTTAAGAAATTGGGTAAAGGGCTGCATGAGGTAAAGGATGGAGCGATCAACGTGAAAGCCTTCGATGGATCTCAGAGGTCCACCATTGCTGAGATCAGCCTATGCCTGCAAATGGGGCCAACCTGGTTCGAGGTGGACTTTCAAGTGATAGATGTGCCAGCGTCCTACAGTCTGTTATTGGGACGACCCTGGATCCATGCTGCTGGGGTCATAGCATCAACGCTACATCAGGCAGTGAAGTTCGAGTGGAACCACCAAGAGGTGATTATTCATGGTGACGATAGCAACCCTATTTACAGTCGCCAGACTATCCCAGTGATTGAAGGAAGAAGGAATCCAGGCGGAGAAACTTACCACCACATTTAACGGGTCAACACTATCGACAAAGAAGCATGGTGGGATAGCAAGATCGCAAGTATGATGAATTGGCGAGGGTACAATCCAGGTAAAGGGCTCGGCAAGAACCTTCAGAGGATCTCCAAACCTTTCAAACTCAAGAAGCACGACACCACTTTCGGTTTGGGATACGAATACACTTGGGAAGAATTCAAAAACTGGTCTCCACTATGGTGCAGCCCTTATTACCCTTTGGAGCAACCAATACCGCATCTGAAGCAGGCCTTCTAACAGGTCGACGTTATTTACGGATCAGACAAAGAAGAAGCACTTGCAGCAATGAGGAACTTGTTTCTGGAGGACAGTGATATGGACTGCTGTGTTATTCTCGAGGAGGAGGGGGAGGAAGGCCCTTCCATACAGGCTGTGAGCAGAGGGACTTACCTCAAGAATTGGACTGTCAGGACAACCAAAGCCCGATGAGCCTCGGGGTAGCAAGGCTAAAACGAGCGCTATTCATTATTTTTCTTTACAAAATGATTTCCTTTTTTGCATTTTAATTCCTGCAATAAGATCTTCAATGTTCAAAACAATCGTTCAATATATCAAAAGCATTTTTTAATTTTTTCTTATGAATCAACATTTATTGCTATCATTTTTTCTCTCATTACTTTACCTATGCATCATTACTATTACCTGTCTTAATGAACCGATGACTGTGGCATGCAATGAGACAACGCAGCAATCGGACGTGGATTCAGAAGAAGATGACATACCTGACGAGATTGTCAAAGAATTTGAGAAATTTGAGAACAGACCTAAGTCCAACCTGGACGAAACTAAAATCATCAACCTGGGAGATTCAAAAAACATCAAGGAAACACGAATAAACATTCATTTGTCGCCGTCAGAAAAGAAAGAATACGCAGAATTTCTAAAGGAGTATGAGGACATATTCGCTTGGTCATATGAAGACATGACTGGTCTAAGTATGTCCATTGTGGCTCACAAATTTCCAGCCAATCCAATGTGTCCACGGGTAAAACAAAAGCTCAAGAAGTTCAAACACGACATGAGTTTGAAAATCAAAGAAGAAGTCACCAAGCAGATCCAAGGTTCTCAGGGTAGTTGAGTACCCGACATGGTTAGCCAACATTATGCCAGTACCAAAGAAGGATGGGTAGGTCAGAGTCCGTGTCGACTACCGGGATCTCAACCGGGCTAGTCTGAAAGACGACTTTCCTTTACCAAATATACATATCCTGATTGACAATTGCGCCAAGCATGAACTACAATCATTCGTAGATTGCTTCGCTGGTTATCATCAGATCTGGATGGATGAGGAAGATTCTGAGAAAATGGATTTTATTACACCGTGGGGAGTGTACTGTTACAAGATGATGCTATTCGGCCTGAAGAATGCAGGGGCCACCTATATGAGGGCTATGACCACCATCTTCCACGACATGATTCAGAAGGAGATCGAGGTATACGTGGATGATGTTATTATCAAGTCTAGGAAAGCCACTGACCACATGGAAGATTTGAGGAAGTTCTTCAAAAGGTTGCAAAAATACAATCTGAAGCTGAACGCCGCGAGTGTGCATTCAGGGTTCCTGCTGGAAAGTTGCTCATGTTCATTGTTAGCCGCCGAGGGATAGAATTAGATCCGTCAAAGGTCAAAGCTATTCAAGAACTACCACAGCCAAGAAACAAGAAAGATGTGATGAGTTTCTTGGGGAGACTTAATTATATCAGCCGATTCATAGCTCAGTCTACAACTATCTGTGAGCCGATCTTCAAGATACTGAAGAAGGACGCCACAACAAAGTGGACCGATGATTTTCAAAAGGCTTTTGACAAAATCAAGGCATACCTATCAACACCACCAGTCTTGGTACTGCCTGAGCCAGGTAGACCTCTGTTACTCTACCTTGCAGTGTTAGATGGAGCTTTCGGCTGCGTTCTGGCGCAGCACGATGAAACAGGAAGAAAGGAGCAAGACATTTATTATCTCATCAAGAAGTTCAGTCTGTATGAGGCCAGATATTCTCTATTGGAACGCACTTGTTGTGATTTGACTTGGGTAGCTCAAAAGCTGAGGCATTACTTCTGCGCCTACACAACGTATTTCATATCGAGAATGGATCCATTGAAGTTCATCTTTTAGAAGCCCATGCACACTGGCAAGCTAGCCAAGTGGCAAATCCTGCTGAGTGAGTTCGATATTATCTATGTGACTCAGAAAACGGTCAAGGGACAAGCACTGGCAGACCATCTTGCTGAGAACCCTATAGACAGAGAATACGAACCTCTGAAAATGTATTTTCCTGATGAAGAGGTATCATTCATAGGAGAAGACATTGCAGAATCCTATTACGGTTGGAGAATGTTCTTCGATGGAGCAGCGAACTTCAAGGGAATTGGCATTGGAGCAGTCCTAATATCAGAAACTGGTCAACATTATCCAGTATCTGCCAAACTCAGATTCCCCTGCACCAAGAATATGGCAGAGTACAAAGCCTGTATCTTAGGGCTCAACATGGCCATTGACATGAACGTCCAGGAGTTATTAGTGACCGGTGACTCAGATTTGCTGGTACATCAGGTACAAGGAAAGTGGGATACCAAGAATTCCAAGATACTTCCATATCTGCACCACATACAGGAATTAAGAAAGAGGTTCACGAAGATAGAATTTTGGCATGTCCCCAGAATCCAGAATGAGTTCACCGGTGCATTGGCTACTTTGCCCTCAATGATCCAACACCCGGACAAGAATTTCATTGATCCTATTCCCGTAAAGATCCATAATCAGCAAGCTTATTATGCCCATGTTGAAGAAGAAGCAGACGAAAATCCTTAGTTTCATGACATCAAGGAGTATTTGGCAAAAGGAGATTACCCAGAGCTTGCAAATCCCACTCAAAAACGCACACTTCGAAGACTATCCAACAAATTCTTTCACAGCGGAGGAATCCTATATATGAGGACTCCCGATTTGGGATTATTACATTGTGTTGATGCAAAGGAAGAATCCAAGTTGCTAGAGGAGATTCATGTTGGGACCTATGGCCCGCATATGAACGCTTTTGTTCTGGCAAAGAAGATACTCCGAGCTGGTTACTTTTGGATGACTATGGAAAAAGACTGCATCCAGTATGTCCAGCAATTCTAGCATTGTCAAATACACGCAGATATGATAAAGATACCTACAAACAAGCTCAACGCAACAAGCTCATCATGGCCGTTCTCCGCCTGGGGCATGGACGTTATTGGACCAATCAAGCTTGCTGCCTCCAACGGACACAGGTTCATTCTAGTAGCCATTGACTATTTCACCAAATAGGTCAAAGTAGCATCCTACAAAGCAGTGACTAAGAAAATCATGGCAGACTTTTATCCGCGACCGTATTGTTTGTCGATTCGGGATTTCTGAGTCAATCATCACCGACAATGGTTCCAATCTCAATAGTGACTTGATGAAAGCTATGTGCGAGGCTTTCAAGATCAAACACAAGAATTCCACAGCCTACAGACCTCAGATGAATGGAGCTGTAGAAGCCGCGAACAAAAACATCAAGAAGATACTAAGAAAGATGATAGAAAGGCACAAGCAGTGGCACGAGAAGTTATTATTTTCCTTATTGGGATATCGCACCACAGTTCGTACCTCAACTGGGGCAACTCCCTATATGCTAGTTTATGGTACTGAGGCTGTTATTCCTGTCGAAGTTGAGATTCCATCTCTAAGAATTATACAAGAAGCTGAGCTCCGCGACGCAGAATGGGTAAAGAGCCGTTATGAGCAACTAGCCCTTATAGATGGAAGGAGAATGAATGCAGTCTATCATGGTCAACTCTATCATAACAGAATGACCCGAGCCTTCAACAAGAGAGTCAAGCCTAGATAGTTCACTCTGGGGCAGCTGGTGCTGAAGAAGATCTTTCCACATCAAGATGAAGCCAAAGGGAAGTTCTCTCCCAACTGGCAGGGTCCGTACATGGTTCACCGGGTACTGACAGGAGGAGCGCTTATACTCGCAGAAATGGACGGAGATGTCTGGCGAAAGCCAATCCATTCAGATGCAGTCAAACGCTAACATGTGTAATCTTTATGCTTTCTCAATGATGTAAATTGAACTACGCCTGATCTGATTCCCGTTATGGGTTCGGTCACAATTCAATAAAAATTTCATTTTTCCCCGAAATTTGAAACTGGGGCAGAATTTTGAAGAGGACCCACAAAATTCTGAAGCAATATCAGCCAATCGTGGCATGAGCAACATTCAGAAGCATTCATCCATCAAACTAGGAGAGAATTTTGAGGACCCTCAAAATTCCGTAGCATGAGAGGTTGCAATGTCCCGAACCGTGTCACAGTCTTCGATTCATCCCAAAATTATTTTTTAATTATACATTATTCTTTTACAAAATTATGCATGTTTGTTTTTTAAACAGCTTTGTTTAGCAACGCTACACCAATAATACAGACAATATCATCAGATCGAGCCCAGCAAGTCAAGAAAAGAAAACGGGGATACGAACTAACCCCCGCGTTTATAGAACTCACGATCTTTCTTTGGTTGCAGGCACTAAGGTTGCAAAATTCCTAAACGATTTGTCCGCCCAGGGGACAAATGTTGTCCAAAATATGACTCTCAAAACTGCTGCACTTGCCGACGTTCGCACATGCCTTAATGCTCCGTAGTCACAATGCTCTCAATAATCATAATGTCGCAATTCATCACCAGCTAAGAATTCCTACTGTCATTTTATTTCTTGCATAAGGCTACCATTCTGCCTTCCGAGACTAAACGCTGTCTCCATCTGCATTTTCATCTTGCATAAGGCTACCATTTGGACTTCCGAGGTTAAGCTCTACCTCCATCCACATCATTACATAAGGCTACCATTCTGCCTTCCGAGGCTAAACATTATCTCCATCTGCATTTGCATCTTTGCATAAGGCTACTATTCTGCCTTCCGAGGTTAAGCTCTACCTCCATCTACATCATTGCATAAGGCTACCATTCTGCCTTCCGAGGTTAAGCTCTACCTCCATCTAATTATTGCATAAGGCTACCATTCTGCCTTCTGAGGTTAAACTCTACCTCCATCTACATCATTCCGAGACTAAGCGTTGTCTCCATCTGCATCTACATTTTGCATAAGGCTACCATTCTGCCTTCCGAGACTAACCACTGTCTCCATCTGCATTGCATAAGGCTACCATTCTGCCTTCCGAGGCTAAGCTTTGCCTCCAATTTACCTTTCGGGACTAACCGCTGTCTTAAGCACTATTTACTTCGCTTTCCTTTCGAGCTAAGCTCTGCCCTTTTATTTGCAAGACTAAGCTCTGCCCTTTTATTTGCAAGACTAAGCTCTGTCTCGTCAGCATCATTCTATTGCATCCGCATGGGCTGAAATATCGCCAACTCATACAAAGGCGTCATCATTCGGAGGCACCATTTTCATAGCCCGAGAACACCATGCCATGGCCTGAGGATCTCTTCCAACATCTGCATATAATTATTAAAAGGCGTCATGGTTCGGAGGAACCATCCTCATGGCCTGAGAACATCATTTTAATGGCCTGCGAATCCTACATCAAGCAATCATAGCCCATGACATCATGGTTTGAGGACGTCATCCTTAACCATCCAAAGACATCATTCATGGTCCAACGGGAATTTTCATCATGTTTAAACTATGCACAATATATGCTTGTATTATTTTATTTGCAGGTAATTCGGCGAGCAAGCTGCCATCACGGCAGGAGCGGTTCCGCTCCAACTCTCCTAACTACCCCGTAAGCCGCTTATTCAGTCAGTCCCAAATGTTGCGTCCGTTCTTGTAAGAAACTTCATCGGTATACTTCACCGATGACTCCTGAACTACATACGACCTGATTCCTGTAAAACCACAGATATGTAGGCAACTCAAAAACCAGGGTGCGACCTAAAACTCTTCAAATCATTTCACTCGGTCAAAATTGGCCATCATATATTTACCCAACAACTCTTTCATCCTTCCTGGGTAAAGAGGGGTAGTTGTTGATACCCAATTTGTCACGCCCCAAAATTGAGGGACGAGACCGGCGCCTAACCGGATGATCCCGGTCAAGCGGACCTGGACTGCCTTTCCTACCCAACGTATTACCCCGAATTTATAATATTCAAATTTATAAATGAAATAGCAAATGGAGTTAAAATATGAATTTACAACACAAGTCCGTTTTCCTCTTTTAAAGCTTCAACATTTGATAATCCCAAAATATACAAACTAAGCACAACATTTTCTCCACGGAACCATGATTGCGAATAATAAAAACTACTACCCAAAATACATACAACCCACACAGTGTCTGCGGAGCCTCTAAGAGTACTAGGAGTTTACATAGATTTTCCGGTAACAAGGCCCCGGCTATACCTTTTACAACATAAGCAAAAGAGAATGATATAGTCCACACACGGCCCCGAGAGGAAATGGAGCTCACTAGAACTGCTGAAGAGATGAAGAGGAGGCACCACTAACGGCAGACCGAGCTACCTGCTATAGAACCACCTACATCTATATAAAAGATGTAGCGCCCCCGGCAAAAGGGACGTTAGTACCATTGAATAGTACTAGCATGTATAGACAAACTTTACTCTATGTAAAATCAAGCAATACACATGTAAGAGGCAGTTAAAGAAACCCAAACAAATATTGCACAGGGATGTAGAGAATCACAAATGAGGTTTTCACATTTTCTTATTTCAATTGTTCCCTTCTTGCGGCGCGCAACCCGATCCCACCTCACAATCACATTACCCCCTTATTAATTATGTTGCAGCGTGCAACCCGATTCCATCTCACAATCACATTCCACCTTTATTTCTTCTGTTGCGGCGTGCAACCCGATCCCACCTTACAATTCTGTTGCGGCGTGCAACCCTATCCCACCTTACAATTCTGTTGTGGCGTGCAACCCGATCCCACCTCGCAATCACATTTGACAGAAACAATAACCAACAATTACATCGTAGGGATTTTCATCATCAAGAACATAAGTTCACATCAACCAACAACTATATTAAGTCAAGGCAGAATAATCCTTACCAAACAGTAATTTCATGTATGGGATTGCCATCACTATTTAACTCAATTAAATCAATCCACAGTTTCTTTTCATCATTTGCCACACTCGGTCCTTAGGAATTAGATACATTCCCACATCAGGGCATGTTAACATTCTTTCATTTAGTAGCACATACTGCCATATCGACATATTTGAACATTTGGCGAACCTTACACATGATAGGATAAGCACAAGGAATCACCCTTCATAATCTCAATTAGCATGGTAATCGACTTAAGAGAATCAGAGAATGAACTCGTACACCTCGACACATCATGACAATCAATTCACATATGCTCAAGCAAGAATTTCATAGCGTGTGCTCGTACACCAACAAGGTAACTCTACAAAGATTAAAGTTAGCCATACATACCTTGAATCGGAATTCCCCTTTAATTCTCTACCACAACTCATCGGAACTTCTAGAACCTTCAATATAGTTCACAATGTGGCATAATTTAACTTAGAATTAGGAATAATAATCATGTCTTGAACTCACTTGAGAATTCTATCAAGCACTAGGTGTTCCCTTAGGTTAAATGGCCCTTTTTAGTGAAAGATTACTCTAACCCATTTCCTTTTACTAGATTATCACTAGTTGGTTACATGCATGCAAGAATCCTACCTCTGTCTTCATGAACTCACCTAACCATGTTTCATTTTAACAAAATCTGGAAATTAAGGTTGATGGGGTAGAAGCTTACCTCTTGTAGTGAAGAAAATGGTGTCCTACTTGATCAATTCCAGGCCTGAGTAGTGATGGAGGAATAAATTTGATGAAGTTGGAACTCTCTCTCTCTAGAACCCACTCTCTGCTCTCTCTAATTTATCAGAAAATAAGCTTAAAATGAAAGGGGTAAGTGTTTTAATGAACTGGGAGTCGGGTATAAAAATTAGAATTTTAACAGTCCCGAAGCAGAAATGCGGTCAGGAATGAGATCGCATTCCTGCTATGTGGTCCGCATTCCTGCCGCATAAATGGCCCTCGAATGGGCCAAAAAGAAAAGCAGACTGACCAGGTATGCAACCACTATGCGGTCCGCATACCTGTTATGCGATCGCATAGTGCGTCGCATAACTCCCTCCGCAAAAAAAATCAAAGTGCGATCGCATTCTAGGACGCATAGCTGTCCGCAAAATGCACAACAAACTGTCCAAGTATGCGACCACTATGCGGTCCGCATACCTGATCTGCGATCGCATAGTGGACCGCAGACCTGCGCAAATCTGGAAAATTTTATCCTTTAAGTCCCCGGGTACGTTTTACTTCACAAGGGTCCATTTTAAGAACTTATACAGAAATAACAACAAGGGGACCTGTTTGGGCATTATTTTTAGCCATAAAATTTTACGGGTCTTTACATTCTCCCCCACTTAAAATCATTCGTCCTCGAATGAGGATCGGGGAATCACTTAGTTAAGAGAACACAAAACATGCCAACCCCCAAATATTTTTTACTAACTTTGATATTTCCTGAAAATTTTGCCAGAGTTTCCTTTGTAATTAGGCCTATCTACCTGTCAGAGAGCCCCCGAAACACATTTTAACCAATTCCACACATTTTCAGTTACTCTATCAACTTGCACATAATCTGGTCATTTCAACAAGCTACATATAATTCAATTACTTCCACAAGCCTCACATAGTTCGGTTAACTCCACAAATTTGCACATAATTCAACTATTACAATGAGTTGCACATAATTCAGCTAATCACAACAACATATACATTCATGGCACAAAGTTTGAGAAGTCACAATAGTAGGGTAATTAGGGGAGTGGAGTGTTNAAGCAATCTCTTTGTTCCTCAATCTACGGACTTGCCTATCAAGAATAGCAACTGGAACCTCTTCATATGACAATCCTTCATTAATTTCAACCGTCTCAACCGGAACAATGGCGGATGGATCCCCAATCACCTTCTTCAACATGGACACATGAAACACCGGGTGCACTAATGACATCTCAGGGGGAAATTCCAGCCTATAAGCCACCTATCCTATCCTTTGAGCGATCCGATGCGGCCCGACATACCTAGGGCTAAATTTCCCTTTCTTCCCAAATCGCATTACTCCTTTCATGGGAGACACCTTCAAGACTACCCAATCATCTACATGAAACTCTAAATCTCTTCGACGAACGTCCGCATAGGATTTCTGACGACTCTGCGCAGTCTTCATCCTTTCCTGAATGACTTTAACTTTTTCCATAGCTTGGTGCACAAGATCCGGTCCTAGAAGTTCCGCCTCGCCAACCTCAAACCATCCAATAGGAGACCTACACTTCCTTCCGTACAATGCCTCAAATAGGGCCATCCGAATACTAGCATGGAAACTGTTATTATAAGCAAATTCTATAAACGGCAAGTGATCATCCCAGCTACCCTTGAAATCTAATACATAAGCCCGTAACATATCTTCAAGCGTCTGAATTGTCCGCTCTGCCTGCCCATCAGTCTGTGAGTGGAATGATGTGCTGAGATTTACCTGCGTACCCAAACCTTGCTGAAATTTCTTCCAAAAGTTACCTGTGAACTGGGCCCCTCGATTCGAGATAATACACACTGGAGTGCCATGGAGCCTGACTATTTCTTTGATATATAACTAAGCGTACTATTCTGCAGTATCGGTGGACTTGACTGGCAAGAAATACGCCGACTTCGTTAGCCGATCCACTATTACCCAAATTGAGTCGAACTTGCGCTGAGTGCAGGGTAACCCTACCACAAAGTCAATATTGATCATCTTCCATTTCCACATTGGTATTTCCATGATCTGCATCAACCCACCGGGCCTCTGATGCTCGGCCTTCACTTGCTAACAATTCGGACATCTAGCCACAAAATCCGCCACACCCCTTTTCATACCATTCCACCAATAAATCTCTTTGAGATTATGATACATTTTCCGTAGAACCCGGGTGTACTGAATACATGGAATTGTGAGCCTCTTCCATTACCCTTTCCCGAAGATCATCCACGTTCGGAACACATAGCCTCCCTTGGCACCGCAAAACATCGTCATCATTGCCGAGCAAAAATGCCGAGGTTATGATTCAGGATTGCCTCTCTCACCTGTACCAATGCTGGATCTCTGAATTTCTTTTCCTTGACTTCCGCTACAAGTGAAGACTCCGCTCCGTTACGTACCACGCCATCCCCTTCGTCTGAGGTCAAAAGACATACCCAGACTGGCCAACTGATAAACCTCCCGAGCCAAAAGCCTCTGACTTGCTTCCAAATGAGCCAAGCTACCTATGGATTTCCGACTAAGAGCGTCGGCTACCACATTCGCCTTTCCTGGATGGTACAAAATATTCATATCATAATCCTTGAGAAATTCTAACCACCTCTGCTGCATTAAGTTCAACTTCTTTTGTTTTAATAAATATTGATGATTCTTGTGGTCTGTGAACACGTCCACATGGACCCCATAAAGATAATGCCGCCAGATATTCAATGCAAACACAACCGCCACGAGCTCCAAATCATGCATCGGGTAATTCTTCTCGTGATTCTTGAGCTGTTTTGAAGCATACGCTATTACCTTACCACATCGCATCAACACACATACCAAACCAACCCTTGAAGCATCACAATACACCACAAACCCTTCTGAACCTTCTGGCAAGGTCAACACTAGCGCCGAAGTCAATCTTGATTTCAATTCCTGGAAAATCCTTTCACAAGCATCGGACCACTGGAGCTTAACCGCTTTCTGCGTCAGCTTAGTCAATGGGGAGGAGAGGGTAGAGAATCCCTCCACAAATCTTCGATAATACCCAGCTAGACCCAAGAAACTGCGAATCTCTGTCGGGGTCGTTGGTCTAGGACAATCCTTTACCGCTGCAATCTTTTGGGGATCAACCCGAATTCCTTCCCTTGAAACAACATGGCCCAAAAAGGTGACTGATTCTAGCCAAAATTCACATTTTGAAAACTTTGCATACAACTGGTGCTGATGAAGAGTCTACAGAACGGCCTTGAGGTGAGTAGCATGATCTTCCTTACTTCGCGAATAAACAAGGATATCGTCAATGAAGACAATCACAAAGGAGTCAAGAAACGGTTTGAAAACCCGATTCATAAGATCCATAAAAGCGGCTGGGGCATTGGTTAGCCAAAAGACATTACCAGAAATTCAAAGTGCCCATATCGGGTCCTGAAGGCAGTGTTAGGAATATCCTGCTCCCTGATCTTTAACTGTGATACCCGGACCGCAAATCAATCTTTGAGAAGAACTTAGCACCTTGCAACTGGTCGAACAAATCATCTATCCGAGGGAATGGGTATTTTTTTATGGTGACCTTGTTGAGCTACCGATAGTCAATACACATCCGAAGCGATCCATCTTTCTTTCTGACAAAAAGAACCAGTGCGCACCAAGGCGACACACTTGGCTGTATGAAACCCTTTTCTAATAGATCTTTCAATTGCTCTTTTAACTCTCTCAATTATGCTGGCGCCATTCGGTAAGGTGGAATAGATATGGGCTGCGTATCTGGCAATACATCAATCCTGAAATCGATCTCTCTATCTGGTGGAATCCCAGGAAGCTTGTCCAGAAATACTTCGATAAATTCATTCACAACAGGCACAGATTCGGGAGCAGGCACCTCTGAAGTGGTGTCCGCAACCCGGACCAAATGGTAGATGCACCCTTTTTTGATCATCTTAAAGTCTTTAAGGTAGGAAATAAGCCTACCTCTAGGCACAACATTATTCCCCTCCCACTCGATAACTGATTCATTAGGAACTCAAGCCTCATAATCATGGTTCGGCAGTCGAGTTTAGAAAAGCATGAATAGAGCCAATCTATCCCCATAATTACATCAAAGTCTACCATTTCTAACTCAATTAGATCGGTTGTGGTATCCCGACTACGCACCGTGACAACACAATTCCTATAGACTCGCACGCCGTAATAGAATCACCAACCGGAGTCGACACAGAGAACGGCTCATGAAGTTGTTCGGGTTCTATTCCAAAATTTGAAGCAATAAACGGAGTAACATATGACAAAGAAGACCCGGGATCAATAAGAGCATATACATCATGTGACTGAACAGTCAGAATACCTGTGACAACATCTGGAGAAGCCTCCGCACTCTGGCGACCACTCAAAGCATAGAACCAACTGGGTCCCCCTCGACCCCGTGCTCCACCCCTAGCTGCATCGCGCCCTGCTGGAGCTGGAGGGCATGCTGAAGATGTGGCGGTTGAAGAACTGGATGGCTGAGCAGTGCCCCTACCCGTTCCCTGACGGGGTGCAAGACAGTCTCGCTGAATGTGGCCTCTCACTCTGCAACTATAGCATACCGGTATGTCCAAGTAACAGGGCTCAGAATGAAACCTCCCACACTTAGGGCATGGGACCCTCCGCTGCTGCTGGAACCTCCCACCTGAATGACCCGACTGATGAAACCTCCTACTGTCTGAACCTGGTCCAAAGCGAACCCCTACTGATAACTGTGTCCTAGTGGCGGCGCACTGGGTGAGGATTGAGCATAGGACTGAGATGGCCCTGATGACCCTCTCCCAAGGACTGATCTCCCTCCTCCAACTGAACTCCCAGCGTTGCCCGCTCACCGGGCCCTACTACTACTACTCTCCTTCTCAATTCTTTTCTTTAATTTTTGAGCCTCCGTAGCCTGGGAAAATCCCACAATCTTCCCGTAGTTCATATCTGAATGTAGAGTAGCTGTAGCAGCTTCATTAATAACCAAGGGACCAAGGCCTTGAACAAACCGACGAACTATACCCTCCATAGTAGACACCATGTGAACAACATATTTGGACAAGCGCACAATCTCCATATGATACTCCCACACACTCATGTTGCCATGCTTGAGGGCCTCAAACTTTGTAGCACGGGCTGCCATAATCTCGGCAGGGCAAGAAATGATCCATAAAGGCAACCAAAAACTCCTCCCACCTCGCCGGAGGGCTCCCCTCTCCATGGGAACTCTCCCACATTTCAAACCACGAATATGCGGCTCCCTTCAGACGATAGGAAGCCAACTCAACCCCCTCTGTCTCAGTAGCCCTCATAACTCGGAGGATCTTGCACATATCATCAATGAACTCCTGAGGATAAGCCTCTGGGTCGGTGCCCTTGAACTCTGGAGGGGCTAACCGCAGAAATTGGTTGACCCTAGAACCTGAATAATCCCATTGCTCGCTAGAGGATGCACGGGCAACACTTGATCTTTGGGCCTGGGAGGCCACTAGCTGGGTCAACATCTGAATAGCTCCCCATCAAAAATACCGGGACCGGAAGATGGGACTGAGGAAGGATCAGGAACATCAGCGGGAGGGATTTCAGCACCCTCCACTGGAGTAGGAACAAGAATAGTTTGCCTTGGAGTGGAGGAGTCGGGCTGGTTTGTGGTCAGGGAATCATTCCCACCCGCACCACCAGCTGGAGAATTTGTGGCCACTCCTGGGGTGGCATGGGCCTCTGGTCCGAGTCGAGCTCTCTTCTTGGGTGTCATTTACTAAAAATTGGGACAATGCACGAGTTAAATAAATATGTTCTCAAATTCCACTTCATCGCACGATACAGAGTAACAATGAAAGGGTATTTTCCTAAATGACCATGTAGCCCCCTAATTATAGATGTGGTCAACAACACACCGATAAGAAGAGCTATACTAGACACGGATCTGAGACATCCTAGGACACTTTTAAAACATGAGGCTCTGACACCAACTTTGTCGCGCCCCAAAACCGGCGCCTAACCGGATGATCCCGGTCAAGCAGACTTGGACTGCCTTTCCTACCCAACGTATTACCCCGTGTTTATAATGTAGAAGTTTATAAATGAAATAGAAAATGGATTTAAAGTATGAATTTACAACATAAGTCCATTTTTCTCTTTTAAAGCTTCAATATTTGATAATCCCAAAATATACAAACTAAGCACCCATTTCCGACACGGAACCACGATTGCAAATAATTACAACTACTACCTAAAATACATACAACCCACTCAGTGTCTACGGAGCCTCTAAGAGTACTTGGAGTTTACATAGATTTGCCGGTAACAAGGCCCTGACTATACCTTTTACAACATAAGCAAAATAGAATGATATGGTCGACACACGGCCCCGAGAGGAAATGGGGCTCACCAAAACTGCTGAAGAGATGAAGAGGAAGCACCACTAATGGCGGACCGAGCTACCTGCTATGGAACCACCTACATCCATATAAAATATGTAGCGCCCCCAGCAAAAGGGACATTAGTACCATTGAATAGTACTAGTATGTATAGACAAACTTTACTTTATGTAAAATCAAGCAATACACATATAAAAGGCAGTTAAAGAAACCCAAACAAATATTGCACAGGGATACAAAGAATTACAAATGAGGTTTTCATATTTTCTTATTTCAATTGTTCCCTTGTTGCGGCGCGCAACCCGATCCCACTTCAAAATCACATTACCCCCTTATTACTTCTGTTGCAGCGTGCAACCCCATTCCATCTCACAATCACATTCACCCTTATTTCTTCTGTTGCGTCGTGCAACCAGATCCCACCTTACAATTCTGTTGCAGCGTGCAACCCGATCCCACTTAACAATTCTGTTGTGGCGTGCAACCCGGTCCCACCTTACAATTCTATTGCGGCGTGCAACCCGATCCAACCTCACAATCAAATTTGATAGCAACAATAACCAACAATTACATCGTAGGGATTTTCATCATCAAGAACATAAGTTCACATCAACTAACAACTATATGAAGTGAAGGCACAATAATCCTTACCAAACAGTAATTTCAGTCTTTGTTAGAATGAAAGAAGAAAACGTCCAACCAGATGCAATAACTTTTATAGATCTTCTATCCAGTTGTAAACATTCCGGTTTGCTCGATAAAGGTTGGAATTATTTTGATCATATGAAGACGGATTTTTTTCCTACTCCGATCTTATCGTTATGTGTTGTCACCATTGACGTATGCTAGAGGGATTGTTAAGAGAATCGGCTCAGGTATGTTAAGGCTATCCCTTCTTTCTTTTGGCATGGTCTAAATTATACGGAAGAAACTAGCAAACTAGTGGTTTCCATAAATTACTCTATTCATAGAAATACTAGGGGTGTCTATATTCTTGATTCCCCATGTGAATTATTATTATCTTCTTTTCATGGGTCTCGAAAATACGTATNATGGTGATGTTGCCCACAAAGGCTGAAATATGGTTCAAACGGCGTTATATACGCATATATATGTATGTATATTCAAACAGTGTTATATATGCGTATATATATATGTATATATATGTATATGGGACATGGGAAAGGTTATGGCATTATATACGCACCACCACCTGATCAACTGGTATACGATGATGATTTTGCCCACAGTGGCCGATATGATATGATGAGATTCCCTCAGAGGCTGATGATGTTATGAAACATGTACCTATGCACGACATGACATTCATATGCATATGCATGACGCTAAAAGTAATTTATGGTTTACAAAGCTATTCAGGCTTACAGGTTGAGTCATGTGCTCTATATTTCTTCCATGTCTCTTATGTCCTTATTTATGTGCCTTACATACTCGGTACATTATTCGTACTGACGTCCCTTTTGCCTGGGGATGGTGCATTTCATGCCCGCAAGTCTCGATAGACAGGTCGAAATCCCTCCAAGTAGGCTATCAGCTCAGCGGAAGATGTTGGTGCGCTCCATTTGCTTCAGAGTCGCTTTTTTGGTTAGTATGATTTAGACGGGTATTGTTTGGTATGGTGGGACTCTATCCCGACCTTTATGAAATTTATGTTCTCTTAGAGGTTTTTAGACATATGTCGTATACGTGGAAGGTTGTACGGACTTGTCGGCCTATGTTTTGAGTTTATAAATGATTATGTGGGCCTATTAGGCCCGTATGTCACGTGTATATGATTATGTAATAAGAATGACGTTGGTACTCGGTCGAGTAAGGTACCGGGTTCCCGTCGCGGCCCATCGGTTTGGTTCGTGAAAAAAGTGGTATTAGAGCAGTTCTGTCCGAGGGAGTCTACAAGTCGTGTCTCGTAGAGTCTTCTTTATGGGTGTGTCATGCACCACACTTATAAGCAGGAGGATACATGCATTTAGGAGTGTCACTCTTTCTTCTTACTCTAGATCGTGTCATAGAACTCAATTGTAAGAACTTAATTTCCTAACTCTTATTCATAACAAGACGATGCCTACATTAAGAAAGACGGCTGATAAGAGATATAGCTGTAGAAATGTTAAGTTAGAGGAACTCGACTTTGTATCTTGCTTATGATGAGTAAATGTGTGGTCTTCAGCAGATCATGCGTGTACTAAAAGGTTTAAGGTTCTTGATAAGGAGCTTTAAGTAAGAATACTTATCCACTCTTACGGTAAAAAGGAATCATAGAATTGGAAGGTAGACACAAGTTTCAGCAAGTAAAAGAAGGAAGGTGAAGAAGGGTACGAGGTACCCATTTAATAAAGATTATCATTATTTACCATTCAGGAAGGGAGATATAAGAATTTTAAGTTACCTTAAATAGTAACAGATGTACGTCCAATCACCAATCTTAGTCATGCCCTATGGGAGCTAAAGGATATGGTTTAAGAGAAGGACAGAATATCAGGATCCGACTGGGGTTAGAGTAACCCAAAATGATGGATGGATGGTTTGCGTTAGTTGAAAATTCTGAAGGATCATTGATGATGTGGAGAGACGCCAAAGATAAAGAGGTAAAAAAAATCTATACGTAAATCATCATAGCACTAAACCTTAGTACTCCCCTAAAGGGGGGAATATGGAGTGATGCGACATTAAGTCAGAATTAAGTGGTTCTAGTAAATATGGAATGGTAAAGGATGAATGCAATAAAAATGAGAAAGGGATGAGATTGCACTTATTCAAAGCCTATAGATATGCTACGATTCCAGAACATTATGCAAACACGATGTCAAGGAGAGAAAGTAAGGGTTTTTGCCCGAGATGTTATTGATAGAGAACGAGCATGTGCGACGTGAGGAAATAACCCAAGAAAGATTACACGGAAATTGATATGAGAATGGGCCAAAGAGTAGCTAGTAGTTGATCCAAGAAGAGCCTAGTTATGGCTAAACAGACACAGACAAATCAACAGATTGTGCGAGATGAACATAGTGAACCCCAACACGGGGAATTCAGTCTCACAGATATGACATCGTAACCTTGAGAAATATTAAGATAGGAGTTGGGGTAGCTGAAGGTACCGTATGAGTGTTACTAAGGTAAAAGAGAGTGCCACTAGGAAGACAATCAAAATATCAACTCAAAATCAACCCTATAAGCACAAGGGTGTGGAGGTAAGTAACTACGGATAATTATAGGCGAGGAAGGACATAAAAAAAAATTTCGTCGAGTATGTGATATGATAAGATCGCAGCCTTACAAGAGTCAGAGGATCCTCCCTAGGTAATACAATGAAAGACTAGATGAGGAAATAAGGAAGAAGGCTTCAACCTAAGCATAGTAATTGGAAGAAGAAATGGTCATGTAAAAATAGTCTCACAATAACGTTGTATGCACTCCATAAGAAAATAACACCTACTGTGGATAATGAACGGGAAGTAAAATCAAAAGTAATATTTGAGACCATAGGAGTTGCACAAAACTTCTGCCATGTGTGGGAACTACGAAGTATGCACGCGACAAGGAGGCAGATAGATCAGGAAAAGTAATAGCTCGCGTTTAAAGAAAGCTGAGAAGGAACGAAAGAGATTATTCGATCAATGATCCAGAGTGAGTTACGTTATGAATGCACTTAAGATTTCGGAATATTATCCATGCAACATATATGTTGACAATCATACAGTCGTAGAAGATTCCGATATAAGTTAAAAGAAAGAATTGAGCCCAGGTCATAGAAAAAGATTGAATTATTAGGAGATAGTATCATGGATATTCCATAGCGTCCATGAAGGGCTAGAGTAATAACTAATACTATGAGCCGTAGATCGGAAGATAGCTTAAACCTACATAAAGGCTGATCAGAAAGAAGGAGGAAACTAAAAAGTTACATCAACGAAGTAAATCAGGAATCCAGTTATTGGACCCAGAAGTTATAGGAATCATCATTGAGAACATAGTAGAATCACTCATAATATTAGAGGTTCAAGAGAGATATCACAACAACCATATTCTATAACGACTATACGATAAAGATGGTTAGAAAACACCAGCCTCATAAGAATTCAATATGGAGCTCTCATCGGATTATAAAGGCACCCGAAGTGCAAGTATTATAATAGAGCTTCAAGTTGTGAACATGAATTATACCTGTATGGAAGGGAGGTCATGAGTGAGATAAAAGATACGATGCAAGATTTTAAGATAAGAAAGGTAAAGCTGAACAACGTACGATATACTTAAATACAGAAGGTTGTGAATAGTCCATACTAAGGATAAAAGGCTAGAAGAACGGGATAAATGATAGTAGCGTCATCAGTGGCATGTTTTCCATTCTATGGTTTCCAGGTATCGAGGAGGCTAATTAAGAAAGTAAAGAAGAGTTAGAGACAATGTGATGTTGCGCATGATGTTCCAGAATGACATAAGGAAATCTATGACACAAGCGAGTTGAAAGAAGGTTGTGAGTATTATAAATAGATATACGTAGGACGCAAGCTAAAGGGCAAATGAGAAGGTGACGAGAAACAGGTAAGTTCTCGGGATTAAGCCCGTGAAAACAAGAGAGCAACTGATTTCTTGAAGTTATATAAAGCTTAATGTATCCTGAATGAATTCAAATGAGTTACTCATCATAAGTAGCATTTAAAAGAGATGAAATGCTACGTTAATAGTAGAATAAGGGTGTAATTGTGGTAGATAAAGGATGACGTGTGGGCCTTCGATTGAGTAATGACTTGAAGAGGCATGAATTGTATAGGATTAAAATACCCATGTAAGGTGAGTCATATTGGATGCTACAAAATGCGATTATGGAAGTATAGTATCGCCCCTAGGTGGATCAATCTAATTACTCCAGATGTCCCTGATGAGACGTGAGCCCTAGCGGCAATATTACATAAAAGATCAAGTTATCAGTGGTAGATGATAAATCAACATTAAGGTGAATCAATTGTGGAAGAACAAAAGTCTCAAAGTATGAGGTGAGATTAGGCTGTCATTCTTAAGCTGAACAAGTAATAAAGAAGCATTAAAGGACTTAGATTTATACATATAGGATAAGTAACGAAAATAACCTGGAGTTCGCTAGCAGATCTCAGTAACGATAAATCGAAATAAGAGTTATGGTATAGTATGACCTACGTAGATGTAGTAAAGTCATACGAATGAATAACTAGGTCTATGAAAATAAGATATAGCCATATTCGCAAGTTCTACAAAGTACCGAGCGAGAAACTTCAGTACACCTATAGATCCCCAGAGAGGCATCCTATTTAGCCTTGTATATGTTTACAAAGTAAGGCCTAGAGATAGGCTAAAAGCTGGAGGAAAAAGGAGAGAAGAGTCGCATAGGCACACTTACAAGGTCAATATCGTAGAGGCCGCATGATAGAAGGTAGCAACATTTATGAGATTGGAAAAAACTCGATCACAAGTCATGGAGTGGGAAAAAGACCTAAAAGGGGGAATGCCCTGGCCTTTGAACTTATCACAGAACAATTGCCTAATCGTCAAAGAGAGTATTAAGGTATTCACAAGAGCTATAAGTTATGAAAATGATAAGAGCATCAGTCAACATTCGAGGACGAATGTTCCAAAAGGGGGAATGATGTTACACCCCACATTTTCGTATATGAAAGTACGTCATAAGTAAATTGATGAAAGTCGGGAAATTAGATACTACATCCCCCATTCTCGTACGTTAAAGTTTTCTTGTAACTTAATCGATGTAGGTTTGGGAATGAGATTTATTTTGGGATTATAAGCATCATGTTATTTCAAACAAGTGACAAGTAAAGTCGTGAAGGTGAGAAGGCAAGGGAATCAAAGGAAATGCGTTTCATCAAAGTTTGACAATTTGGGAAAAAATACGATCCGAGCTATAATACCCGATATTTATGGACTAGTATCATATAAGGTACCACATGACCATTATAATGAGGTGTATACAGTGTATTAAAAGTGAGTAATATTTTAAGTAATTTGAGATAATTTTTAATTATGTGAATAATTGGGTTATTATAAATTTTTAAGTGGGAGATTAACTTAAATTTGTGGACAATTATCTAAGAATGGTTTGGATAAATATTAAGGGGACAAACATCCACGTGGGATGTCACAAACCTGGAAGAAAATTTCCATTTCATTAAGTTAGTAAGGAGGTGGTGGAAAGAAAATTTAAGACATGGCACCTTATCTCTCATTCTTGTGCCATGTCTATTGAAAGACTCTTAATTAAGGATTATGTTGAAAAGACTCTAGGGTTCACAACAAAATGAAGTCACTTCATTTTTCAAAGTCACGACTTCAGCAAGAGAAGTAAATAAAATTGTGATCAAATTCATTAAGAGAGATGAATTAAAATTTGAGCAAGGTAAGTTTACTTCAAGCATGTGCTGGTCTCTCTTTGTTACATATCGGGAAAGAGATACACTGCTTGTGTATACAAAATGATTTTACTAGGTGATGTGTATGTATTTACATCTCTTATAGACATTTACATTAAGTGTGGGAACTTAGAAAACGCTCAGAAGGTTTTCCAAAGACTCGAGGACAAAACATTAGCTTCCTTGAATTCCATGATCACCGGATTTGCCATATACGGCCTTAGCACAGAGGCAATTTCAGCCTTTGATAGAATGAAAGAAGCAAACGTCCAACCAGATGCAATAACTTTTATAGCTCTTCTATCAGTTGTAAACATTATGGTTTGCTCGATAAAGGTTGGAATTATTTTGATCATATGAAGACGGATTTTTTTTCCTACTCCGATATTGCCGTTACGTGTTGTCGCCATTGACGTATGCTAGAGGGATTGTTAAGAGAATCGGCTCAGGTATGTTAAGGCTATCCCGTCTTTCTTTTGGCATGGTCTAAATTATACGAAAGAAACAAGCAAACCCGTGGTTTCCATAAATTACTCTATTCATAGAAATACTAGGGGTGTCTATATTCTTGATTCCCCATGTAAATTATTATTATCTTCTGTTCATGGGTCTCGAAAATACGTATGTTGCTAAAGTTTATTTCATGATATTAATCAGAGTCATAATGGCCTTATGACGTAATGAGAGGTTTTATTGACGTATTTCATATGCATTTCATGCATTTACATATGCACATTGACCCATGATCAGA
>MDKI01022256.1:0-15209 GCA_005239505.1 Nicotiana paniculata
TATGCTATTACATTATCGTTTCACTATGAAATACAATTTCCTAAAAGAAAAAAAACAATAATTTACAGAGTAAAGAGAGAACAAAACTGTTTCTGCGCAAGCTGGCCTTCAGCGGCTTTGAAATCTATATTCTTCTGGCTATTTTCTTAGTCACAAAATGACTAACTTAATAAACCATTCCTTAGGCATGTTATGAGGCAACATGACCATTATTTGGTCAAATTGAATCCTAATCATGCGATAGTGTTAATTTTAAAGGACCTGACCTACTTTGGTGTGCTTTTCTTGGAATGAACCTGACCATAAGGAGGTTAGGTTCAGTTCCAAGGATGCAAACCCATCAGTCCTTTGAGTCATTCATATTATGACCTGAATTCTCACAATGAATTAACTATTCTTAGGCATTTCTTAAGGCATGATTCTGACCATTTATTGGGTTCAGATTCCTGTCTTAATACCTTTATAATGATATCTGTTTATGCATGATCATAGGGGGAATCTGACCCTGAATGGATCAGACTTTTAATCCCACAATGCCAACTAAGTCAAGTTTATATGGAGACTTGCTTAATGAGTTTCTTCAGTGACTAAGGAAACACAAATAAAAGCATCTTTCCATCTGAAACTGAAAGTCCAAAATTTTGCTACTTGGACAGTAGTAACAGCAGACCTTCAAACATTTATAGGATGAGTCATGCCATGAAGGAGGCTAGACTCAACCTTGATGATGCTTTGCACCACTTTGACAGAACAGGTTCCTGCCCCCTTTTATGGGCTGAATCTGACCCTAAAAGGGGTCAGATTCAACTCCATAGAGGCCCCTTTTTGTAACTTTCAACTCATACTTATACTATGTCTTTGACTTTTTAGGCATGTTTTTAGAGAATGAATCTGATCATGTTAAAGGATTCAGATTCTCTTCCCTAGGAGCCTTTTGATTACCCACTTCTTATCTAAAAAAGGGGTGATTTCCAGCACCTTAGCCCACTGTTTATGCACTACTAAGGGGATGAGTTTGACTATTAAGAAGTCAGGCTTATTTACCCTAGTGTAAACTATCTAGAGACTTGCTTGTTGAATCTCTTCAGTGACCAAAGAGACCCAGCTAAAGTATATTTCTGCCATCTTATGGGTAAAATCTGACAATAGAAGAGGTCAGATTCAACACCCAAGTGCAGATTATTCCAACTAATGGACTAACACAAAACTGACATCCACTGATACTCAATGCATTTTAACCAACTTGAAATCAAAAGCAGAATAATTCTTAAGGATTTAGATACTACACACAAAACATATATGGGTTCTTTAACATCATATCAACTAAACATTACTTTAGCTTTATAAACCAAGAATAAAGAATAAGATTCAGATTGACATAATCTCAAAAGAAAACATAGCAAGAATCAAACATTTAGCATCAAACTAACAATAAATTCTGAGTATAATAATTTCATTTAAAGTTCATTGTTACATACCTCTTTCGAAGAGAAAATAATCAAAAGAAACCTAACCAAATAATGGTCAGGCAGAGAGGAAAAATCAGCAAGAGGAAGAAAAAACCCAGCAGCAACCAAACAGCAAACCCAAAGTAGAGAAAACCTAGGGGAAGATGATTTTGAATAACCAAATGATTGAACTAAGACAACAACCAAAAAAAAAACCAAGTCTTTTGGAAATAGAATCACAGCTACAAGACAACCTAAGCTCAGATTATTTCCAACTCCTACTGTCAAATCCTTTTCACTTCTGTTTCTATGTTTTTAGTAGTCAAAGTTGTGATTTTCAGTCTAAGGGATTCAGAGAAGAATCTGGAAAAAAAAATCCTCTCCTAGTGGTAAAAAGTGTGTGTATATATAGGGACAATTGGGATGGGATATGCTTAGCATACTCCCCTATCCTAAATGAGCTGAAAAGGGTACAGGTACAGTTGTTAACCCTATCCTTTTGGGATAGCTGTATCTTCCAGAACATTCCAGCCCCTTGAAATTCCCCTTCTATCCCTAAAGTATCTGATTTCCTGATATTTATCTAATCTAGAAGGTTCCTTTGGGTGACAACTAATTGTTCTTAACTAAGGTTGAGTCAATTAAATGAAGATTAGTTGATTAATGCCTAGAGTTGGCCTTCCTGCTACTTACTATGTTTAAGTCATTAAATCAACAATTTAGTTAAACTTAAAAGAGGTTAGTCAAACCAGTTTTCTTAAACTTAGGTTAATTTAATTAAACTAAGTGAATTTGCTTTAGTCCATTACCCTCGAGCTAATTGTTTTAAACAGACTTTATTTTTAATTAAAAATTTTAAGAAGCTACCTAAGTTAATTTCTGGATTGAAGAAGTTGGAATCATTTAAATGTGAGACTAAGTGAATCAATTACTCTTAAACTTAGTTAATTGATCTTAACTAGTTATCTAACTATGTTGTTTAGCTGATTCAAAAATTAAGTCTATTAGTTAAATGTGACTTATTGCCTAATTAATTTAAACTCAAATTGATTATTGTTTGAATTAAAATTAGTAGCTAATTGGTTGAAACAATTTTATTAGGTGTAATTAGGCTCATCCATTAACTCTTAGCAATTGAGTGGTTAATCCTATTAAACTGAACTTTTAAACTATTTTAGTCATTCTAGGATCTTAGTTTGATTATAGGAAGTTAGCTAGGTTATCAATAAGGTAATAAGTAATTCTATTCTAATTTAATTAATTAGTAGCTAAACTTTGTTGCCTTATCAAGGGTGGATTAATTTCAGATTAATCAGTTATTTTAAACTTCTCAGACTTAGGTCAATTATACTTGTTACTTAGTTCACATGGATACTTAATTAGCTGTGTATGATTATCTAACTAGATTATCATTTAATTTCTTAGTCAGGGTGGATGGTTAACCCTAGATTACACTAAACTCAGAAGATGAACTAGAGTAAACAATCAATTGAAGGTGGGAAGGAGCGACAATGAAGGCAGTCTAAAACAAACTTAAGCATGAATCAAATAAGTATAATCTTTAGTAAATCAATGGTGACTAACAGGAAAATCTAAGAATGATTAATCATGGTTGCAAAATAGTTCGGAATTGCATAATGTGAATCAAACAGAAAAATCATATATGCAGTCAATGAGGGAGCCTAACTCAGGAGGTATGATTAACAGGGAAAACCTAATTACCTAGTATGACAAGAACAAAAGTCATGAAACATGCTTAAAATTGAAACGACAAGGAGAATATATACACAGGTGGGGGAGAAAACAACAGATTTACACAGATCTTTCACAAAAACAACTAAATCTAGAAAAGTTCATGCCAATAAACCCAAAACAGTTAGAAAGAGAAGGGGCAGTAGCATTTAGGGACAATCAGTAAAGAAGAAAACCTAAATTTAAACTCAGTTAAACAAATATCTTTTAACTAACATCATTTAGGAGAATAAACAGAAAACCTACAAAATCTAAACAATTAGTCCAAACGGAAGACATAGATTGGTAGAAGAAATTTAATACTAGCCTAGGCGATTTATCTTACTAGACAAGTGATTAAAAGAAACAAAGGGGGAGCGGTACCAGTCAGATAAAATCATTTTTCCGGAGTTTGGCCGGACTTCGGTGGGTTTGAAAATGGGTCAAACCCACATGAATCAATTGCTCTTGTCAAGAGCAACTGACTCATGAAGGTCCGAGCCGTTGAAGGCCCTTGAATCAATACGCATGGGAGACTTAGGGTTCTGGAATCTCAAATCTGAAATTGGGGTTTTTGGGATGGTTTTTTGACAAAACCAATAATAGGAGGTGGTTTAGGAGGTGATAGGGGTTGTAGGGTAGAGATTTGGGGTTGATCGGAGTTGTTATGGTGGTCGGACGGCGGTGGGGTTTCAGGGGCGGCTAGGGTTTTTAGAGAGAAGAGAGAGAGAGAGAGACGGACGAAGGGGTTAGGATTTGGTGAAATGAAGGGGGTGGGTTTGGTTAGGACACTTATATAGTTTAGAGGAGGTGAGTTCCTGGCCGTTCGATCCATTTCGATCAATGGCCAGGATTTAATCGACTAGATCAAACGCTGTCGTTTGGTCAGGCTGGGGCAGGCCGGGTAAGGGATTTGGGCTGGGTTGGACTGGGTAGCTTCAAGGGGTTGGGTTTGGGCCTGGGTTTTTCTTGGCCCAGGTCCGATTTTGTTTCTTTAGTCAATTAACTTAATTATTCTAATTAAATTAAACTCTAACTTAATCAAAAAAAGTAGCAATTAATTTCAAATCTTATTTTTCATATATTTACATATTAATTAAGAATAAAACAACCAATTATATATTCTTAATTAAATCTATGATTTATCGAATAAAATGATTTTTTTTTAGCAATTAGTTATTAAAAATTACATTACGTTAAATACTCGTCATTTTTCTATTATTTAATTAATTACAACTAATAACTTCATAATGCAAAATTTTCAATGATTTTGAAAGATGAATTATGGATATGCAAACAATTGCAGATAATTCACAATTAATTACTGAAAAATCAACCAATATTCATAAACAATTGATTTATTGGGATTTTTATAGGACGATACGGCGAGTAAAAATCACATGCTCACACAAGAGAGACCTGATCATGCACCTGTTCACCAAGTAGCAAGCAGTGTTGATAGCTTCTGCCTAAAAGTTCTTAGAGATCCCACTATCGATCAACATTGTTCATGCCATATCTTCAAGAGTTCTGTTCTTCCTCTCCACAACTCTATTTTGTTGTGGTGTTCTTGGGGCAGAGAAGTTGCGGATGATGCCATTTTCATTGCAGAATTCATCAAACTTTGCATTATCAAATTATGTTCCATGATCTGATCTAATGCATGCCACTCTTGATTCCATCTTTACTTCAATCTTCTTCACAAAGACTATAAATACCTAAAATGTCTCATCCTTGGTTATGAGGAATAGAGTCCAAGTGAATATGGAGTAGTCATCAACTATGACAAAAATGTATCATTTTCCTCCCCTGCTTGGCACCGTCATTAGTCCAGACAGATCCATATGAAGAAGATCAAGTGGTTATTGAGGTGCTGACATCCTTTTTGGGCTTGAATGAAGATTTCACATGCTTTCGTCTTGCGCAGGCATCACACACTCTATGCTCCTTGAACCTTGACTTGGGAAGATCACGAACCATGTCCTTCTGGACCAGATTATTCAGTAGAGAGAAGCTTGCATGCCCCAACCTTCTGTGCCATAGTTCAACATCATCATCAACTTCTTTCAGGAAGCCAAGATCACAACTTTGTAAAGACTCATAATCGGCAACGTAGATGTTCTTGTATCTTTATCCACAAGTACCACTTCACCAGTTACAAGGTTTGTAACTGTGCATATCTTGGAAAAGAACTCTACCTTGTTTCCTTTATCACATATTTGAGAAACACTCAAGAGACTGTACATGAGACCATTGACATAGTACACGTTCTCAATTGAGTGAGTGAGTGAGAGATTTTCCAATTTTTCCAACACCAAGAATGTACCCCTTTTTCCCATTTCCAAAGGATACACTTCCTCCTTGCAAGGATTTCAATGAAAGAAAGTCCATGGTATTTCCAGTCATGTGCTTTGAACAACCATTGTCCATGTACTACTGCCGGCTGCTTCTTTCATTTCTCCCTGCACAAGGAAATCAGGGGTTAGATTTAGGAACCCAAACAAGTTTGGGTCCCTTGTAATGAGGAAAGGGATGAATGAGTGCTCTTTTAGTCCATGCAGGTAATATGTGTTTTCTATGAGTGGCACCAAGTCCTCTATCATTAGTTACTTATTCAGCAAAAACTTTGTTCTTCTGAAGAGACTGAACCTTGGCCTTGCAATTTCCCTTAAAAGGCCCATTGTTACCACAGTGGTTACATAGCCAGTTATCGGGTACAGTGGCATACTTGCTATGAGGTTTGTAGGGAGTTTTCTCCCTTTGAAATCCTATTCCTTGCCTGTTTTCACCATTGTTAACATATATGGCAGTAATAGCATCAGAGGACCAGGTCCACTTAAGACTTTTCAAGATCATTTTTTACTCTTTCTAAATCTACCTGAAGCTGTCTATTTTTCTCAAGTTCAGCACACAAGCTAGTTTTTTCCAGATTCAACTCATTCACAAGCTTAATGTGTGCCTCACTCGCAACTTCTTTTCCTTTTTCAGGATTTCCAGGCCTACTTTCAATTTTAAGTTCCTCTAATGTTTCCTTTAGGTCTACTACCACCACTAAAAGATCATCTCTTTCTTTCTCAATGATAGCAACTTTCTCAATTAAGGCTTCCTTTTCTTTATTAAAATTCTCAATGGTTTCTTTAAAGTCAACCACTACCACCATTAGATCATCTCTTTCGTATTCTATTCTAGTGATTCTCACAGCTAGAACCTCCTTTTCATTTTTTAGATTGTCTATTGTCTCCTTCAAATCAACAACAACAACTACCAGGTCATCTATGGTTTGTTCAACATCTCCTAGTTCCATAGTTAAAGAATCCTTATCATTTATAAGACTATGATAAGCATCAATTAATACATTTGCTAATGACATGAGCATTTTAGCATGGTAGGATTTCAGATTTCTCTGAACATCCAGAAAGTTTACCTCATCATTGTCATCATCTTCATCGTAATCTAGTTGATCCATAAGAGTGAAAATTGAATCATACTCGGTTGTTTCACTTTCCACTGCCATCATTGAACTATCACCAGCATCAGTTTCTTCTTCAGACTCACTGGAGGAGTCTCCCATGCTGCAAGAGCTTGCTTTACAACAATGTCAACGACGATCTTTATTTTGAAGCGTTTATCAGGAACCGGGTTCCTCTTGGCTGCTTTGTCAGAGTTGTGCTTGAAATGTTCTTGCTTCAGGGGTGGGCAGTCCTTGATGAAGTGTCCTAGATTTCCACACTTATGATAGAGGTCACAATTCTTTGGCTTTCTAGAACTGCCCCTCTTAGGGATACCTCCATTCCTGCGAACCATTTTCTGAAATCTTCTAGTCAAGTATGCCATGTCACTATCCCCATCACTTGAGACATTGTTTTCTGTCTTGAGAACCGGGTTCTTCTCCCTCTTTGGTTCTATTCTCTCACTGTCCTTCATCTTTTTCATTTCGTAGGTCTTAAGATTTCCAACCAACTAGTCTATTGTCTGTGCCTGCAAATCCTTTGCCTCAGTGATAGAATTCACTTTACTTTCCCAAGAGCTGGGAAGCACACCGAGGATCTTCCTCACAAGCTTGTTTCTTGGAATTATTCCACCAAGAGAGTGTAGCTCATTTATGATGGAAGTTAATCGAGTGTTCATATCCTGAATGGATTCATCGTCCTTCATTCTGAAGAGATCATACTCAATGGTGAGCATGTCAATCTTGGATTGCTTTACTTGAGTGGTTCCCTCGTGAGCAGTTTGTAGAGCTTCCCATATTTCTTTAGCAGATTGACAAGCGGATATCCGGTTGTATTCATCAGGACCTATTCCATAGAATAAAATTTTCATAGCACGAAATTTTTTCTCAATAGCTTTTCGATTAGTGTCGTTGAAGTCCGTCCTCGTTTTAGGAAATGTTACGGCTGGATCTCCAACCTTATTTGTAGGGACAAAGGGACCATCACAGATGACGTCCCACAGCTCGGAGTCTTCAGCCATGAAAAAATCATGCATCCTTGTCTTCCACCACCCAGAGTATTGGCCATTGAACCTAGGTGGCCTGTAAGTGGACTGACCTTCTTCGAAGTTTGGTGGAGAATCCATGAGGATCCTTTCTAGGTGTTAATATGATAGAAAGAACCCACTCTGATACCAATTGATAGAATATATGAGTCCACCAAACTATATAGAGACCAGGTCCTATATTAGTTTCCACAGATTATACTTGCACAACAATAAGTAAATGACGCAGGGAACCTTTACGTGGAAAATTCCCAAAATTAAAAACCACGACCTACACTTGTAGGATTTCAACTTCACTATGAGAAACCTTTAAATTAAAACCTATGCAACCTAGGAATTAAACTCTTTATCCCTCACTAACTTGTAATACACCTATTACAAGCGACTTTGCAATACACCTATTACAAAGACTTCAACACATGACTAAATCTAGTCATGACACAAACACTGGAGTCTATGGTTTACAAAGGTTTCCTAATTAATGCTTCTATACAAGAAAATTAGGGATTACGATGAAGAACAATTACAAAGTTACAACTCAACTAAGGACATACAAAGACTTGTTGTAGGAACTGATCCCTAGTAGTGATGTACTTTTGTTCTTGATGCACTTGAGAATTGTATACTTGATAATCAGATGTCTAGAGTGCTTGAATAAATTCTCAAGTGTTCAAGTGATGTTTTTTTGTAAGATTAATGTTCATAACACTTGGATGACATTACTTAAATGATGTAATCACCTAAGTGGTACAAGATCCTTCCCAATGGAAGTGATTGTTGCACTGTGATGTACTGTTTGCGTGTACAGTGCAGGTAGTCACTTTCCAGCAGTGGAGAGTTGACTTCGTACTGTTTCCATGGGAACCCAAATTCATCAGTTCCCTGTGTTGATTCTTTATCTTCTGAAGTCACAACAACTCTCTCTAGCTTGAGTCAGATGTTTGAGCTGTGTACCAAGTGTGTATCAGGTTCCTTATCTGGTTCTTGACAATAAGCTTGTTAGATCATCAAAACATAAAGTTAAGGTATTTGAAACCTATCAGTGGTTTTGAGCTGAGGGCTATGTGTGGTTGTGATATTGAAACTGTTTGAGGAAATTTTGTGGCATATGGGCACATATTGTGAAAGTCATTTTATTGAGTTGTTATGTTTTGGAACACGTTTTATTGTTGGGAGGATTATTTGGGTGTTTGCATGAGATGTCTGTCGTGTTATTGTTACTATTGATAAGATGCGGTGGTATAAGATCTGAGTGTTGAAACACATGAGGTGAGATAAGGTGGGCTTGATACGCGTGACTAGTAGGGGAACTACAAGAAGCCATGCAGTGTGATAGGGTGGACTAAAAAGCGGGGTTTTATTTCAGGGAAAATGATTTTTAAAACTAAATATAAAGGCTTCCGCGGTGATAGAAGGAAATATTGTGATTCATTTTTTGATATGAGACTATAAGGTGGTATCTCGGTAGTGGCTCTTGTTGACATTTTCCCATTATTTTGTACCTACCTTTGATTGTTGTTTCCTTAGCATACTATTAATTTTCTTTCTCCGTGTTACACTATTTGCTTAGTTTTATGTAGCTAATCTTGTTGTACTGTTCATTTTTTCAATTTCATTGTTGTCTTTATTACACTGTATATTTTGTGGTGTTCATTTCTTATGTGTCATTCATTGTCTCCATTCTTACTTGTTGACTTCAATTGTGGTAGAATACTTGCACAAACATACACATAAATAAATCACCCGTATCGGTCTAAAAAGATCAATCATGATATTTTGACCATTTACATGTAGTCATGTGTACTTGCCTTATGTGTGAGAGTTATCCTATTGGCACGTGAGTTGTTCGTGTAGTCATGAGTCATTCTTATTGTTGGAACGTGTGTGGTCCGTGCGGATATTAGATAATGTCACCCCCTTGGCATGTGAGTCGTCCATGCAATTATCAGTTATAATTTGGGCACAAGATGCCAAGTGATTAGGGTTCACAAATTGATACCCGTGATTTATTATTTTGGGTTTGGTACCTCATGGAAATTCTTGGATAAAAATGGCGTGAAAGAGGTTGTTCCTACTGAGTTGTCACTTGTTTTCCTTTATTTGGTTTCACCGGATTGAATTGTGTTCAGCTTACTCTACAGTGTTATTACCTGTTGTGTCTCGTTGCTAACTGTTGCTTTTAGTCCCTATTACAAATATTGTATTATTATTGTCATCATGCGCAGCTTTATATTGATATTGTTCCCTGTTAGTTCTACATTTATACGCGTTCAGGTTGTTTAGTCCAGTGGGTGTCTTGACTGTTCCTCGTCACTACTCTACCAAAATTAGTCTTGATACTTATTGGGTACCGTTTTGGTATACTCATACTACGCTTTTACGCATTTTTTTGCAGATCCAGGTGCCTCTGATTTCGTCGATTATTAGTTAGCTGGTCGAGCATTGATGTGGAGACTCAAGGTAAACGTTCCACCGCGTTTGCATACCTTAGAGTCACCTTATAATAACGTACTTGTACTATTTAATTCTATTCCGAACAGTTGTATTTAGGGATTTTCTAGTACACTCAGTAGTGATTATGACTTATACTACCGGTTTTGGGATATTATACTGTAATTAGGATAATTGGTTTTACTATTGAAATTTTAGTTTCATGCTTCATAGTTGTTCTGATTAAATTATTTCTTTAATTTAGTAAGTGTTAGGCTTACCTACTCTTAGAGTCTAGGTGCCGTCAGAATGTTCGACGGATGGAAATTTGGGTCGTGGCAAGTTGGTATCAAAGCTCTAGGTTCATAGGTGGTATGAGTCATAAATGAGTTTAGTAGGGTCTTGCGGTTCTGTACGCAGACGTCTCTACTTATCTTCTAGAGGCTACGAAACTCTTAGGAAAATTTTGCTTCTTTGATTCCTATCGTGCGAGTTTATTGATCTCGGAGTTGAGCCTTTTTCATTCTATTCCCTCACATATGGTGAGAACACGAGCGGCAGTCACTGATGATGCTGCCTCTAGAGCTGGTGTTGCTAGGGACCGGGGAAGGGGCAGAGATAGAGGCCGAGGAGGAGCACGTGCCGCAGCTAGAGCACCTATTAGGGAAGCAGTTGAGGAGCCGCCAATAGCTCTTGTTGGGGGACATGAACCGGAGAGGAGACTTTAGCACAGTTCCTGAGCATGTTTGGTACATTGGCTCAGGTGGGGTTGATTCCGGTTGCACCAGCTACTTCACAGATAGGGGAGGAGCTCAAACTCCTACCGCATGTACTCCAGAACAGTGAGTCTACGTTGGTCAGGTTCTAGGTGTCATGATGACACAACCTGTTATCCCAGTTCAGCCCGTGGTTAGGGTAGCAGCAACTGAGGAAAAATAGCTTAGACTTGCGAGGTTCAAGAAGTGTTACCCTCCTATTTTCAGTATTTTGTCTTCAGAGGATGTACATGGGTTCCTAGGGGAGTGCTACCGTATTCTCCACACTATGGGTATTGTGGAGACGAGTGGGGTTTCTTTTACAACGTTTCAGATTAAGGGAACGGCATGTCAGTGGTGGCGAGCATATGAGTTGGGTAGTCCAGTCGATGCATCTTAACTTTTATGGACTCAGTTTTCAGAGGTGTTCTTGAGAGAGTTTGTTTCCCAGACTCTTCAGGAAGCATGGCACGCGGATTTTTAGCATCTACGTCGGGACACTATGTCGGTGTCAAAGTATGCCGTTAGATTCAGTAGTTTGTCCAGACAAGCACCTTCTTTGGTTTCTACAGTCAGAGAGAGAGTCTGCAGATTCATTAAGGGGCTCAATCATGATTTCTGGTTCAACATGGCTCAGGAGTTTGAGTCGAATGTTACATTTCAGCAGGTAGTAGAGATGGCTCGCCAATTAGAGGGCATGAGAGGTCAAGAGAGATAGAGCAGGGAGGCTAAGATGCCTTGTAGACTGGGAGGATCTACCGATCCCTATTTTGGAGGCGGGGTACGGCATGATAGACGTTTTGTAGGTTAGACAGTTCAATTTTCACTTCACGCTTCGCACGGTGTTTTCAGGTACCCATGGGTTCGGGGTACCAGTACTAGACAACTTCCATAGCCACCCTAGCGGAGAGGTTGCTTTGAGTGTGGATATACCAGTCACATGGTGAGAGATTGTCCCAGACTCCGAACAGATGTGTCACAACGGGTTACATAGGCTATGAGTTCTGCTCTAGTTGCTGATATCCTTGCACCGCCAGCTTGGGGTGCAGGTCAGGTGACTAGAGGGCGCTCAAGAGGGTAGGTCCGGCCCGTTGATGTATTTTCCTTTATTTGGTTTCACCGTATTGAAATGTGTTCAGCTTACTGTACAATGTTATTACCTGTTGTGTCTCGTTGCTAACTGTTGCGTTTTGTCCCTATTACAAACATTGTATTATTATTGTCATCATGCCCAGCGTTATATTGATATTGTTCCCTGCTAGTTATACATTTATACTTGTTCATGTTTTTTATCCAGTGGGTGTGTTGACTGTTTCTCGTCACCAATCCACATAGGTTAGTCTTGATACATACTGAGTACCGTTGTGGCATACTCATACAATGCTTTTGCATATTTTTGTGCAGATTCTAGGTGCCTAGGATATTGTTGATTATTAGCTAGTTGGTCGACCATTGCTATAGAGACTCATGGTAAACCTGTCATCGCGTTCGCAGGCGTCGGAGTCACCTTCTGATATAGTACTTGTACTACTTAATATTATTCCGAAGAGTTGTATTTAGGAATTTTCTAGCAAACTCAGTAGAACTTATGACTTGTACTATTGGTTTTAGGGTATTTTATTGTACTTAGGATCATTGGCCTTTTGTGCTTCTACTTATTTTATTGATTATCGGTTAAGGATATTCTTGGTAAGAAGAAAAATCAAAACTGCTTCTGCTTCTACTTTTGGGAAGAAGCTATTTTTTTCTGCTTCTCAGATACTGCTTCTGCTTCTTCCCAAAAGTACTTTTTTCTCCCGAAAAAGCTTGATCAAACACCTCAATTTCTCTTGAGAAGTTTGGCCAAACAAGTTATGAGTGTTGGGAAACTTGCATAAATCATTTCTTTGGAGTGATCTTGTAAGGTTATTCTCTTGGGGTATTTGAGACTAACTAGAGTATTTACTCTAGTTTTGTAATCTCTTTTGTACTCTTATTGATATGGTAAAATTGTTCATATTCGTGTGTGGACATAGGTTATTGACCTAACCACGTTAAATTGGGTCAAATCTGCACAGTTTCACCAAGAGGCCTCACACAGTTGTGTGAATATGATCTTTCTTACATACATTCTTTTGTTCAATTAAGATAACTTGATAATTATTTCTAAACTATATATCCATTTAGATGAAAACTATTCAAAAATTTATATTGGATGAGTAGTTAGCAACATAACTACCGCATGATCTTATTTGATATATATACACAATGCAAAAATATATTGAATAATTGCTATCACAAACTGCTTAGTATCATCTAGTTAGTTGCCCGCATGGTTTTTATAATATGCCACCTTACACTTCCAGATAACGACTTTGTATTTTCATTACATCTACCAGTACATAGTTATAACATATTTTTAGTTTTTAATTAATTGTGTATATCTCAGTTCGTTGAATATATATGTTTAGATTATTTAGTACCTTAAACATATCCTACAGAACCAGAAAATCTCATTTTTCGACTATTAAAATAGCTGAAAAGTAGTCGCAAAGTCTAAATTTTCGACTACATTCTGACCGTATTGGTATACTCGGAACATGATATGATGGAAAAAGATTTCCGACTACTGTGCTCGGAAATTTCTACCTCTTTTTTATTTCGTGTCCGACCACGGTAGTCGAATTTTTTTATGACAACTATAGTCGAATCGAAACTGTGGGTCGGTAATATTTATAAAAATTATAAAAATATAAGTTATTATTTTACGACTACTGTAATAAAAAAATTTCTACTACTGTTTTGTAGCCGGAATTAGTAGTTGGAGAAGAACAATCTTCTGGTAGTGTAATAAATTAAGATGCTATCCATACAATTCAAAACATCTTAAACGTCTTATTTCATTTATCAACCATACACATCCTTATTTTGGGGATGCTATTGTTGAGTATAATGTTATAGTCTTACATTACTCACATTTTGAAGTTTTACATGTTAATTTTCAATTGTAATTTCCTATTTTACTTAATGGTTCTATAGTTTCTCTATTGTTTCAGAATAAGGATGTGTATTGACGATCAATTAAATAAGACCTTTAAGATGTCGAGTTGTACGGATAGCCAACTTAATTTCTTGGATATGTTTACGGTACTAAAGATCTGAATAGATATGACTTGACCAGTAACTAGCCCTCGTATTATGAGATTCTCTCACCCTGTGGTCGACAATAGTTAACAAACTCAGATATATACAAAGGACAAGATCATTTTTAGCTCGCGGCCGAAGTTATTTTTATTCATTAGTTACAAAAGTGTATAAAATTTATATATATTTTGTATATAATGTACAGAAATATATACATATACAAAAGAAAATACTCAAAAATATATTTTTCAGCTATTATTTTAAGGGCGGCTATACAGTGATATTTTTCCTATATAAAATTTACTAAAAACTAAAAATATGTTATAACTATGATATGGTAGTGTCACGACCCCAAATTCCCTTCCTTAGGATGCCGTGATGGAACCTAGTCTCTAAGATTAGGTAAGTCTAACATTTATGCAGAGACGACCGAAATAATAAGTAAAGACTAAAAATCCAACAACTAGTATAAAGAAAATATCCACAACTCAGTATATACATAATTGTCCAAAACCTCGAGAAATACAAGTCACAAGCTCTATAAAATAATACCGAATATCTCTATGCATTAGTGTCTAATAAAGGATAAGGAAATAAATAATCTAGAAAGAGGGGGACTCCGAGCCCTACATACGCGGGCAGGTATACCTTGAAGTCTCCATGCACGGACTCAAATCACTGATGTCTGAATTGGTAGGAGGTACCTGAATCTACACAAAAAAAAAGTGCAGAAGTGTAGCATGAGCACACCATAACGGTACTCAATAAGTGTCAAGCCTAACCTCGGTAGAGTAGTGATGAGGTCAGGTCAAGACCCTACTATAAATAAAAGACTAAACAAATGTAAGGCTGTGTAATAATGTCAGTAATAAAATTAAAACAACAAATAATATATCAAGGTTAGTTACACGGAACTAATACTACATGTGCAACACGGAGAAAATAATTAAAAATATGCTAAGGAAACAACAACCAGAGACAAGTACAAAAATAGAGAAATACCAACAAGAGTCACTACCGAGGTACAACCTCGTAGTCTCAAATCACAAGAATGAATCACAAGCTTTCCTTAAATCACCGCGGGATCCTTTTGATGCGAGACTAAATTGCATAGTTTAACATGGGATATACCTTACATTTTATGCGCATTAATGATAAAAATACACTTATTATGTGCTTAATGGAGTTACTTCATGTGTAGGTGAAGTGAAGATGGAAACGGGGCTAA
>ML362271.1:0-17703 GCA_005239505.1 Nicotiana paniculata
CAAATGCATGAAGTCTAAATTATCTTCAGAAATAAAATTTGCTTCAGCATTTTTGTTTGTCTTTTTCAGGGAGGCTTGATAATCTCAACCAGGTGCTTTGGCGTACGACAGGTACGTGACCAATGCCCTTTTCCCCCACATCTATAGCATGCATTTTCTGCATTTGTTGTTTGCGCCGCTTAATGCTTTTGTTCCTTCCTTTTCCACTGCTGGTGATTAGGAGGGTTTTTTGGTGCATTATTATTACCATGATTAGATTTTCTTCCCCGACCACGGCCATGACCACGACTGGGTCCACGACCTCTTCCATGCTTAGCTTGGTGGAAGTTCGTCTCATTCACTTTAGGGAATGGACAAGAACCAGTTGGTCGGCTTTCATGGTTTTTCATTAATAGCCCATTATGTTGCTCGGCTACAAGAAGATGGGAGATAAGTTCAGAATACTTTTTGAATCCCATCTCTCGATATTGCTGCTGCAGGAGCATATTCGAGGCATGAAAAGTGGTGAAAGTTTTCTCCAACATATCATGATCAGTAATATTATCACCACATAATTTCAATTGGGAAATAATCCTGAACATAGCAGAATTATACTCACTGATAGATTTAAAATCTTGTAGCCTTAAATGAGTCCAGTCATAACGTGCCTGTGGAAGAACGACCATCTTCAGGTGATCATATCTATCTTTCAAATTATTCCACAGTATGACTTGATCTTTATCAGTGAGATATTCCATTTCCAGGCCTTCATCAAGGTGATAGCGTAGGAATATCATGGCTTTGGAACGGTCTTGGTTTGATGCTTGATTCTTGTCCTTGATGGTGTCTGCCAGACCCATCGCATCAAGATGAATTTCAGCAGCAAGCACCCAAGACATGTAGCTTTTTCCCGATATATCCAGGGATACAAATTCAAGTTTAGAAATATTTGACATTATTTAGAAAAAGAAAGTTCGTACCTTTGATACTTTTAAAGTATTTGCTCGAGATGGAAGAGTTTCGTGCTGATAACGTGTTATAAAATAACGATTGTAAAGTAAATAAACTAAAGACAAGTGTAGAGAGAAACGGATATATTATTGAACTTTCAAACTGATGTACATAATGAACTGAAATCTCCTCTATTTATAGAAGAAAGAAAGCTGCTGTATAAGCTGCTACTGTAAGCTGCTGTGTAAGCTGCTTGTAAGTTACTGCTGTGTAAGCTGCTACTGCAAGCTGTTGTGTAAGCTGCTTGTAAGTTGCTTGTAAGCTTCTACTGTACCAGATGTAGATAATCTTCTTCCGGGAGAAATGTTTATCCATAACGGATTACTAAAATGATAAGCTTCTTCAAGAGGCTTATTTTCAATAGAGTACTAAATAGATAAACATATTTACGGCAGTGTCCCATATGAATAAGCTTCTTCAGGAAGCTTATTTACAATGGAGTACTAAATGAACATCCATTATATAATATATATTTATAACAGTAAAAAAAACAAAGAAAAGCCGTTGGTATTTTACTGTTTTTGATTGGGTGTAAAACTTCTTTAATCCTAAGTAATTTTGGACAAAAAATGATTTTTTTAATTATTTGTTGATATTCGTTGCATTTCATAGTTGAAAACATCTACATGATATTATTATAATTGTAGTGGATCATGATGTTGGTTGTTACAATAATGATAAAGTATAGCACTGCAATTAGTCAATTTTATATCTTTTGTTTGGCAAATCTTGAAGGAGATGCAACCAAGATCCAACTAAGATGTAGAATTAGGGAATGTAAAATATTGTCTTTTGTTTCTTATGCAGGCAATGAACAGTCATTAATATTGTGCTGAATTGTTGTAGACGGTTGAGAGAATTAGTCGTTGTCTACTTTATTATTAATAATGTGAGATTATTATTAAACATCGTGACTATGGGTACGATTCACGTGGCATAGTCATGATTATGTAATCTACACTCGGGTGTGGCAACACATGGCCCCGACCACAACTCCTAACAATAATAAAAATCACATGTTGTAAATTGCGGATGCATTTCATGTGGCGCGTTTATAATGTGTCCAAAAACGACAAGTGCATGTCATCGTGACTTGTTTCAAGATAAATCCATAAATATTAAAAGTGGCTAAAAAGTGAAAAAGGCTAAAAAGAATAATAGGTTTAAAATATGTAAATAATTATATACTTAGGCCAAATATTAATAGTTAAGCGACCGTGCTAGAACCACGGAATTAGGGAGTACCTAACATCTTCTCCCGGATTAACAAAATTTCTTACTTGGATTTATGCTTCGCAGACATTTTTAAAACAGAGTCAAAAATTTCCTCGTTTTGGGATATTAAAATAAATGGTGTCCCGGAACACCGTAAAAAATCCGGGTGGTGACTCTGAATTTGAATAAATAATCCTGTTTCGATTAATGTCACTTTAATTGGAAAAACTCCCTAATCCCCCATCCTTGGCGGGAAAAGGGAGGTGTGACATTGTAATATCGCTCTATGATTTGCTTTTGAGCTGTCATGCGTATTAAAGCAGCTTCTCTCCTTTGCTCGAGTAAATCCAAATTTGTTCTCAACTCGTCATTGTTTGTTTATTTTGTTGCTATTGTGAATCTCATGCTCGGTTCACCAATTTCCACTAGTATTAGAGCTTCTGAGCCATAAACAAGCGCGAATGGGGTTTCTCCCGTGGCTGTCTTTGTAGTAGTTCTATAAGCCCATAATATTGCTGGTAGTTCTTCAGGCCAATTTCCCTTAACTTTTTCCAATCGTTTCTTTAGATTGTTAACAGTGATTATTTGTTGACTCAGCTTTCCCGTTAGCCACAGGATGATATGGTGAAGAAGTGATTCATTTGATTTGCCAGCTTTGGAAGAATTCTATGATTTGAGAGCCTATGAATTGTGGGACATTGTCACATACAATTTCCTTTTGTACACCAAAATGGCATATGATGTTTCGCCATATGAAACTTTTCACTTCTTTTTCTCGCACCTGTTAAAAGCATCTGCATCTACCCATTTTGAGAAATAATCTGTTAATACAAGTAAAAATCTTACCTTTCCTCTGGCTGGGGGTAGAGTTCCTACTATATCCATTCCCCATTTCATAAATGGCCAAGGTGAAACAATCGGGTGTAGTAATTCTGCGGGCAAATTGCATATTGTTAGCATATCGCTGACATTTATTGCATTTAGCTACAAAATTTTCAGCGTCTTCTTCCATCTTAGTCCGATAGTACCCTACTATTATTAGGGTTTTGACTAAGGACCTTGCACCTGCGTGGTTCCCACAATGTCCTTCGTGTACTTCTTTTATCACATACTTAGTTTGGTTTGGTCCAAGGCACCTTGCTAGGGGACCTCCAAACATTTTGCGATACAGATTGTCACGATCTAGGCAGTACCGTGTAGCTTTTCGACGAAGTGCTTGAGCTTCTTTCTTATCTTTAGGCACGGTACCATTCTGCAAAAAATTTATAATTTTGTTTCTCCAATCCTAGGTTAGCTTATTAAATGTTACCTCATTATTGTCCTGGTCAATTGCTGAATGAAATAAATATATCACAATAGCATTGTCTTTATTCGTTACATCTGTAACTGACGCGAGGTTAGCTAACGCATCTGCTTCTGCGTTTTCCTCTCTAAGTACTTGCATAATCTTCCATGACTAGAATTTCTGCACCAGGACTCGTGTCTTTTCTAGATGTTGTTGCATTCGAGTCTCTCTAGCAGTATAAGTCCCCTGCATCTGGTTCACCACTAGTTGAGAGTCACTTTTGATCACGATCTGCTCAATTGAGAGTTCTTGTGCTAATTCGAGTCCTGCAATGACAACTTCGTACTCTACTTCATTGTTAGTAATGGGATAACATTTAATAGCTTGACTTATCTTTCACCCGAAGGTGGTATTAAAATAATTCCCAACCCGGCTCCCTTGATATTAGAAGAGTTGTCCGTGATTAGAGTCCATATTCCTAGATTAGCTCCAGTAAAGATTTGTAACTCTTTTTCTACTTCAGGAATTAAGCTAGTGTTAAAATCTGCGACAAAACCGGCTAAAACCTAAGACTTTATTGCAGTCCTAGGTCGATAGACTATGCCATATTCACTTAGTTATGTTGCCCATTTAGCCAGTCTACCTGACAGTTCTTGCTTATGCAAAATATTTCTCAAAGGATATGAAGTTACAACAGTAATTGGGTGACACTGAAAGTACGGTCTTAACTTTCTAGCTGCCATGATTAGAGCCAAGGCTAATNTAGGACTGCACTTACGGCTATATCTGCCACATCAAGACAAATGTATAGCCTTTCCCCTTTCCTTTTTTTTAGATAGTAGTGGGGGATTCGATAGATAAGCCTTCAAGTCATTTAGAGCTTATTGACATTCTTCAGTCCATTCGAACTGATTCTGCTTCTTTAGTACTAAGAAGAATGTAAAACTCTTCTCTGAAGATCTGAAGATGAATCTTCCTAAAGCTGCAATCCTACCTATTAATCTTTGAACTTATTTTTTGCTCATTAGTACATTAGGTATTTCCTCAATAGCATTAACTTGAGCAGGGTTTACTTCAATGCCTCTATTTGATACGAGAAAACCCAAAATTTTACCTTATTCGACGCCAAATGCGCATTTTTCTGGATTTAACTTCATGTTATACCTGCGGAGGATCTCGAAAGTAGTCGAGAGATGTTGGAAATGATCTTCTTCCTTCATTGACGTTACCAACATGTCATCAATGTATACCTCCATTGTTTTCCCCAGATGTTCCTGGAACATCTTGGTCACTAGCCTTTGATACGTGGCTCCAGCATTTTTCAAGCCAAAAGACATGACTTTGTAACAATAAGTCCCCCTGTTTGTAAAAAAGGAGGTTTTTTCCTCGTCTGAGGGGTCCATTTTTATCTGATTGTAATCAGAATATGCATCTAAAAAGCTTAATAATTCATGACCTGTTGTGGCATCAATCATTTGATCTATGTGCGGTAATAGAAATGAGTCTTTTGGGCATGCTTTATTTAGATCCGTATAATCTACGCATACTCTCCATTTACCATTCTTTTTAGGTACCACTACGGTATTAGATAACCAATTAGGATATTTTTCCTCACGTATTGAACCAATTTTTAAGAGTTTCTATACCTCTTCATCGATCACTTGATTCTTGAACGATCCCTGCTTTCTTTTCTTTTGCTTGACAGGTACGAATGATGGGTCTTCATTTAGTTTATGAGTCATCACTTCTGGGGGTATACCTGTCATATCTGAATGGGACCAAGCAAAACAATCTACGTTAACTTTTAAATATTCAATTAACTTACCTCTTCTGGCCGAGGCTTAGCCTTGCTCTTATGTGGATTTTGTGCTCGGGCCTAAGCTCGAACAGTGGAAGCTTCGAGCTCCTCAGTCGTTGTCTTGATATTTTTATTCTCTTCTAGTTCTTGAATAACATCAGGTCTGGAATCCATGTCTGTGTGTATTGATGTGATATCCGTGGTGATTTGATTCACCGTGTCTTTATCATTTGCTTCCGTGTCTGTTCAAGTTGCTCCCTCATCTTTTGATTCCTCCGCTATTTATTTTATATTGGAATGCATCACTGAGTTGATGTTTCTTGAAGTCTGCTGATCACCTTGAATTTGCTGGATTCCCCATCTGGAAGGGAATTTGATTACTTGATGCAGGGTGGATGGTACTGCATCCATGTCATGGATCCATGGTCTCCCTATGATTACATTATAATCCATATCTGTATCTATAACTTGAAATTTTGTTTCCTTGATGACGCCTTCTGCATAGGTATTAAGCTCAATTTCTCCTTTTATTATGACAGTAGAGTTGTCGAATCCGGACAAGGAACGTGCTTTTGGAATTACACGGCTCCCCATTAACATCTCATCCACAACCCTCAACAAAATGATATTGACCAAGCTACCTGGATCAATCAATACTCTTTTCACGTTAGTGTCACGTATAAGTAGAGATATTACCAATGCGTCGGTATGTGGAAGAAGTAATCCATCAGCATATGAGTCGTTGAATAAGATGATGTTAGCCTCCAAATTTTCACGAGTCCGTTTCCCGTGGGTCATTGTGAACTTGGTCATCTTTCTTGCTGAAATATAAGTTATGCCATTTACCTCATCTCCTCCATATATCACGTTTACAGTTCTCTTTGGAGATGGTGGTTTTAGGGGCTCATGCCTATTCATCATATATGCCTATTTACCTTTTTCACTAAGCAATTCTATTAGATAACCTTGTTTTAATAAGTGTTCTACTTCACCTTGCAATAACCTGCAGTATGATGTTTTGTGCCCATGATCATTGTGAAATTCACACCAGAATTTTGGGTTCCTTATGTTTGGATTTGACCTCATTTCTTTGGGACAACGAACTTTATTACCCATATTTCTTAATATTGTAATTAATTCGGAAGTACTTACATTGAAATTGTGATCTCCAATTCTTGCATTACCTCTACTTCGCTCATCTTGATCCTTTCTAGATCTTGATGATGATGAGCTCGAATCTCTATTAGACGGTCTGTGATCAGGCTGTGGGTTTTCAAATTTGGAACGAGCCTCTCGTCCCGAAGGTCCCATGTAGGGATCATACCTGTTTTTGCCAGTTTTCCTTTCTAATTCAAAAAGTCTAGAACTCATCATGTCTTCTGTTTTTGACTGGGCAATAGTATCTTCTTCAATTCATAGTTTGGTGTTGTACCTGTTATAAACATCGTTCCATGTCGTAGCTGGGAACTCTCTCAAGTTTTCTTCGACTCTCCTAGTGGCTTCAGAGCTTTTATCGTTCAAATTACTTGCAAAAGCCATAGTTGCCCAATTGTCAGGTACTCTGGGTAGAAGCATCCTTTCACGTTAAAACCTGTCTACGAATTCATGAAGCAACTATGTATCTCCCTGTTTTATTTTGAATATGTCTTCCATTCTCTTTTCCACTTTTTGCGCACTGGAATGTGCTTTTATAAGCAAATTTGCAAGCTCAGTAAAAGAATCAACAGAATTTTTGGGCAAAAGAGAATACCATATTAATGCTCCTTTGGTGAGTGTCTCCCCAAACTTTTTGACCAACACGGATTCAATTTCTTGCGTAGTTAGGTCGTTGCCTTTTACTCATGTGGTGAACGCAGGAACGTGATCACGTGGATCAGTTGTCCCATCGTACTTTGGTATGTCAGACATTTTGATTTTCTTGGGAATCGGCAAAGGTGTTGCACTTGGCTTCCAGGGTTGTTGAGAATATTTATCAATATGAATACCCTTGATGACAGGTGGTACTCCAAGAATTTTCTCGATGCGATCATTTTGTTCCTTCATCTGTTTCTGCAAGGTTAGTATTAAAGATTGTAAATCTGAATTATTAGACATACCTGGTCTTCCTTCAAGTGATTCATTGGACCTAGCACTATCAGACTTGTATCGTAGATGCCCATGACTAGTGACACCCGGTGTCGGGCTGTTATTTCAGAATTTGTTTTTTTAAATTATATCCTTGTTCTGGATTTTCTTACGAAAGTTTTTATGATTAAAGGGTTAGAAAATAGATTTTTGAAGTGAAACGTTGTGTGTTTTGGATCATGAGTCAGCTAGCCTAGTATTACGATAGGCGTCATGACGAATTGGTAGTTGGTTCATGATAGAAACGGAGTTGGTTTGACGTGATTCGGACGTCCGGTTGTGAAAATAGAAGTTTAAAAGCTTTCTTGAAAATTTCCTTTGATTTGGTATCCGATTTGTAGTTCTAGGCGTTATTCTGGTGATTTGATTTCCCGAGCGAGTTTGTATGATGTTTTAGAAGTTGTGTAAATATTTCATTTGGAGCCCCCAGGGCTCGGGTGAGTTTCAGATAGGCTACAGAGTGAATTTGGACTTAGAACATTGTTGGTGTGCTTCATTTTTTGTTGCAGGCATCAATCATCGCATTTGCGACCACTGTTGGGTTCACATTTGCGATCTACTCATTGCATTTGTGAAGAGTGGGGAGGCCAGAGTTCGCATTTGCGAAAAATATTTCGCATTTGCGATGGGAGTTGGGAGGAGGATTCTTCGCATTTGCGATCAAGACTGAGTCCGCATTTGCGAACTATTCTTCGCATTTGCGAACTATTCTTCGCATTTGCGAAGTAAGCAGAGGTGTGATGATTCTCGCATTTGTGATGAGTTCTTCGCATTTGCAGGGCTCGCATTTGCGAACCCCAGATCGCAAATGCGACACTACAACTGAACAAAATATGACTTAGACGGGATTTTTGGTTCATTCTTCAAATTTTAAAAACCTAAAACCTTAGAGGCAATTTTTCCAAGACTTTTTGTTCCCCAAATTGTTGGAAGTTATTCTAACCTATTTCCTTTCAATTTTTCGATACTTTTCCTAATATTTCAATCTAAAATCTAAGATTTTCATGTTGGAATTGGGGGTTTTTGGGTAGAAACTAGGGATTTTGGTAAATTTGGGATTTGAAAACCTCAAATTGAGGTCAGATTCCAAAAAAAATTACATAACCGGGCTTAGGGGTGAATGGGTAATCGGGTTTTGGTCCGAATTTCGGGTTTGGACCAAGCGGACCCGGTGTTGACTTTTTCAATAATGACCTAAATTGAATTCTTTACAATCGTGGGTAGTTCCTAAGGCTTAATTTGAATCCTTTGGTTAGTAATTTGCTAGATTCTATTGGTCCGGAGGCTTTTTTGAGAGGCAAGGTTGTGATTGAGCAGTGAGTGATCGTTGGAGCGAGGTAAGTATTGTGTCTAACCTTGGCTTGAGGAAATTAGGAACCCTCGGACTATTTGTTATGTGAATTTCATGTTAGCGGCATATATGTGAGGTGACGAGTACTTATGCGCCGCCAAATTATCTGTTTTCCCTTTTTCCCGTTTTTCTCATATTGTCTCTTCCCTGTCTTAATTTTTACATGCTCTAATTATGTTCCCATGCCTAATTGCTACTTGTTAGTCATTGTTCTTCCTGCTCATGATATTAGTTCTTTCCATAATTTCATAATCTTCTACTATTATCTTAAGCTGGTTTATCCGTACCTTTCAGTTGTAAATTTTGAATTGGTTTCGCTGTGTAGTATCATTTATCTGAACTTTCATAGTGTACAATTTTCTATTTGTTTCAGTTTGGTGTTTAAGTCATTGTGAAGGGTTCTCTGATTTGAATTGTGAATTTACTGTGCATACTTAGTACTTAATATTGATATGGTGGGATCTGGTTGCATGCCACAACAGGTGAAATAAGGTGATATGTTGAGGTGGAATAATGGTGAATCTATACTGTACGGTGAGAACGGGTTACACGCCGCAACAAGTGTAATAAGGGTGGGTTATTGTGGTGGTATAAGGGTGAACTATGATTCTGATATTGTGATATGGTGGGATAGGTTGCACGCCGCAACACTTTTATATATATTCATTGTGTATATGTCATTGTGAGGAAATAAGGGAGAAATATGAGATGTACGGTGGGATCGGATTGCGCACCGCAACAACCTATATGTTTAAGTTTTTCCTTGAGTTGTATTAACTTTATGATATTCTTTTTTGCTCTTAAGGATAGGTAAATTCTGAACGTTGTTGGCTTATTTCCTAAAGTTGTAGCTATATCTTGCAATTTACTGCTTTATTCTATTTTGCATTTCCTTTTCTGCCTTTATTATATATATTGCGTACATGTTGTAGCTACTGAATTTGTTCGACAGGAGACCCAAGGTAGATCTGCCGGCGTCCGTAGATCATGGAGTCCCTTTTCTTGACATTTACTTTATTGTTTCTTTCCTTTCAAAACAGTCGTATTTCTTTTAGACTTATACTTATAGTAAATCCTAGAAGTTCGTGAATAGTGACTCTAGATCCGGATTGTAGTATATATTAAAGCTTTTATATCCTTCTGCTTTCGCTTTATTCCGTTTTTAGCTCATTTGCTATTATTTACTGAAATGTCTAAGAATTGGGTTAATGATTCTCTAACGTTGGCTTGCCCAGCTAGTGAAATATTAGGCGCCATCGTGACATTCACTTTCATGTGTTTTAGGACCATTATGTGCTTAGTGTCCTGTTCTATTGCATTTCAAATGTAAAATTGTGGAATATCTGTAGGGGTGGCACTAAAACTTGCATATTAGTTAAAATCAGAGGAATATTTAACCTGAAAATGACTAGAGTACAGTAAAATAAGAACAGGGAACAGGTGCCAACCAAGATTTCTGCATTCTCACTCAAGGTCTATCCCAGTTAGGGAAATTAGTTAAAAAGAATTTAAAATTAAAGATTTGGAGTAAAAATTTGTCATCTAATGCATGAAAACTGTACAATTACAATCATGAGGATGTATATCATTTACTTTAGCAAGCCTCCCGTGAATAGAATATTAAATTATCCGATGATTAGAAAAATAATGTTAACTAAATTTTTATTATGAATAACAGTGATGAACATGCTAAAGATTTGCAATTACTATATAATAAATTTCCAGAATATTTTGTATGGTCTCCGGGATATAAAATGTGGACAGTTCGGCAAAAACGCAATGTAATTGGACGTGTTGTGACATGTCATCCAACAGAAGGGGAAATATATTATCTTAGGTTATTATTGTTGAATGTAAGGGGACCAAAATCATATGAAGATCTTCACACCGTTAATGGTTTACCTTGTAGTACATTTATATAATCTGCAGAAAAAAGAGGATTAGTATACTATAATAATAGTTTGTTTAAATGTATGTCAGAGATTGTAAGCTATCAAATGTATAGTTTGAGATGTTTATTTGCCAAATTGTTAGTATATTGCAGCCCTACTAATCCAAAAGAATTATGGGAAATGTTTGAGGATTCAATGTCGGAAGACTTTAAGCGTTTCTCGAATATCACAACACAAAGTGTTCGACATAACATCTTAAGCCATATCAACGATATGCTATATGCTATGGGCCATGACACAAATCAGTATATGTTTGTTCCAGGAAACATTAGACCTTCTGTGACTGCAAAAATGTTCATTTTGAGAGAAACCTAATTGTGAGTGAAGAAGACTTGTTGTTACCAACGAGATTGAATGCTGAACAATTGAGGTCATTTAACACAATAATTGATAGAATATCTTCTAAGCAATCAAGAGCTTTTTTTATTGATGATCCTGACATAACAGGTAAAACTTTATTATATCGTGCATTATTAGCAGCTATAATGTTTCAAGAATTTATAGCTTTAGCAACTGCAACTTCTGGTGTAGCAGCTTCTGTCCTTACAACTTTAAAGATTTTAGCAGACAAAGCTGGTAGGGATACCAGTTTGTGCAGTACCTGCAATCCGAGAGGATCAGCGTTCGGCACACGAGCCTGATTATATGGACCCAGGGCAGTACGAGCGAGGTCGTGGTGTCGCACGAGGTGGTCGTGGCCGACGAGGTGGTGCTGCCCGACGAGACGAGGGTGTCGGACGAAGTGGTGGTGGCCGGAGAGGAGGTGGTCCCCAACAAGGGGGCGTTGAGGCTCCTGTTGATGATGTTGCTGCTGATATGGCAGGTGGCCTACATGAGACGGACATGCCGTCTTACAGCCTTGGGATGCATCTCACTCCAGTGACTTCGCATGTGACCCCGTCAGGTCAATTATTGATCACGGGCACAAATATTCCTGGAGTGGATTGAGCTAGATACTTCCCAGGCCCGTCTACCGCTGATGAGGATTGGTCGACCCGAGATTTGCATAGTGGGCGCCGACTGAGTTATGGTTCATCATCACATTCGCAGGTATGAGTTTATTAGTATTGAATTTGAATTTGTTTTAACTGTAACTTATATATTTTCTATAACTTTATTAATTTCCTTTTTAGGGCTTCACGCTATGCTGACGTGACTGCAACATATGATTACATTTAGGAGCCCAACTGGACCGACGACCCCTTATATCGATCCTGACAGCACCACTGATACCTGTCATCCTGCGCCGCATCCGGCTATAAGGAGGTGATTTGATGATGATGATCCCGATAGCGTACCCGGGAGGGATGGGATGCGCCCCAGGCCAGCGGCTGCGTTGAGGCACACTGGATGCGGGACACATTGATTTGTCCTTCCTTTTTTTTTTTGTATTTGATGTAAATAATATTTTTGTATAGATTAACAATAATTTTTTAATTTTCCCTTTCATTAGATAGTTTCATACTACAACCACAAACACAAGTATTAAAACTTAACTTCCAGTACAATTAAAATAAAGTTCAGTACAACAAACAAGGAAAGTATTAATTAAAATTCATTATTACAACACAAACACAAACACAAACATAGCAGGCCAACATAATAAAAATACATGAGCAAGACATAAATAAAGATAAGGTAATACACTAAACACATACAACACAAGTTTAGTCCCTGCCGCCTAATATTCTCTGATACAACCACTTAAATTATTTTTCCAGGTTTTTTTTTTCTTCTACCTCTTTCAGTTTCTCCTTCAACTCCACAACCTCTCTTTTATTTTATCTTTCACGTTCCCATTGTTTTAAACACAAATTATGAAGATGCTGCAAATATTCTTTGTAGCATTCCTGATAACATGGTTCATCAACCCATACCTAAAAATCGCAAATAGGTTCGTCGGGCATACTCTCTCTTCAAATCAGGTCCTTCCTCATCATCACCATCCTCACGAGGAAAATGTGTCTCGTCTCCGGATTCATCGGCATTGTTGTCGTAATCACTGTTCTCTTCCTCACTCTGTGCATCCGCCAGATCCCGATTTAATATGTCGTCTTCGGGCAATTGCATGAGTACAGGTGGTTCAACTTGCTCGTTTTCACTGCACAACCAACAAAATAATAAGCTACTGAAATTAATAAAAACTTTCCATATAGCTATATCATTTCACTTACAAGTCGTAATGTGATGAAATTCCATGATGAACATTTTCATTTAGGTGATGACTCCCGGATAGACTACTTGTAAAATTCATATCCGGCCGGTACCCCCTGTTAAATATATGACCGTTAATACAAATTCAATACAACAAAAATGTACATCGTAACACAAAGGAAAATTGAAGTTTACCACTCGTCTTGTGAATTATGAAAAGTAGGAAAGAAATTATATTCTCACTGCTCATTCGCCGGCGGTGATAAGTTTAAATCAAGAAAAACTCTTTCATCTGGAACCTGTCCGGAAAAAGCTGCTTCAGAATAACCACCCGATGACTGGGGGTATCTCTACTACGCACAACCTCATTGTTGGAAACGTCTTCGACCTTAACGTTACATCTCCAACATTGTGGTTACAAGAAATTTCCGGCATTCATCGGGAGTACTCAGAAAATCCCTCAAAGTTTCATCATCGTCGATGTTAAACTCCGAGAAAAAAGCAACCCCTTGCAGAGTGACGGGATATGGATATCTTCAGATTACTTTAAGTATCACTGAACGTTTCCTCACACTCATTTTTTTGCATAACAACGATATTAATTTATCGTACTCCATTGTAAGTGGCAATTTAACATGACACTGTGCAGGTAAACTGTACCTCACAGAGTTATTCTCCATCACAACCTCACCCCCCAATATAATGAAACTCTTATTCTACGCTCTTCAGACATAATGAAAAAATGTTGGAGAATTTAACAACAACAACGTTTGAACGAGACTTAAAATATTTTTTGAATGATTTTTCCTACAATCCTAAACTCTTTATATAGAAAATGGCTAGCCGGATTTGTTTTTTTTTTTTTGATCTATAGCGCCCAAATTCTGTGCGCTATACGCATTTGAATTATTGTTATGTCTGTTATTATTGGTGGGGCCAATAAAGGGGGTATAGCGCGGAAAAAGAAAACTGTATATGTATAGCGCACAAAAGGACTGCGCTATACTTGGGCAGGTTTTCTGTGTCAGGGTATAACGCACTAATTTTATGCGCTATACCTAAACGAAAAAAGTTACCGTTAAGGTATAGCGCATAGAATACTGCAATATGTATACTTTTGTAATTTTTTTTATCACCTGTTAAGATTCTTTTTGTCCAAAAAGACATTATTTTGATTTTGGACTCAAATAAATGAGTCATATAGGAGTTGCGGAGGGACTCTATAAGAGTTAGAGCAGGTATGGAGCGACAGTATAGATACAAAAATTTATCTTCTTTTCATGGTTTTCTCTCGCAAATCTAACAGCACCCACCAGGACAAAGTCCTATACACTTTAAAACATCCAAAAAATGGGAAATATACTCTACACAAAGGAAAAAAAGTGAAACTTTATCATTTCTCATAAAATTTCCAATCATACTTATTTAGATCTCAAAACAACGGGGAAAGAAAATCTATAGAGAGAGAAAGGACTATATGTGTACACTGATACAGGTAGCTAGCTATATATAATATATTAAGAGTTTGATTTAATTTTTTTTGTAAAATCTAAAGATGTACCGAGAGCTACTGGAAACTTGTATCAACATGACAAAGAAGAGAAAGATTAAAGTTTTTTCAAAAGTTCATTTCTTCTCTTAGTGAAGGTACTTGCCTGTTGATCATGGCAAGAGTGAAGTCTTCACACTCCACATTTTCTTTACTTTCTCCTTGGTAGAAAGTATAATCTTGGTGAGCGTACTTTATTATTTATGATATTTTCTCCAAAAAAATCTCTTCGTGGACCTATATGATGTACCTTTGGCTCCTCTTCTTCTGCAACAAAATCTGCATACTTGTTGTTTTCAACCACCTGCATTGAGAAGCAATTGTTTAATAGATCGTCACATTTCAAAAAGTAATCATTACATAAATGTCTTTTTACAAATATTTGACATATTGTTTCAACAACATCATCAGTATTAGACTCTGTATCTTTTGCAAAGTTTAAACCTAAGTTCTCAATTTTTCTCTATCTTGGATTCTCTGTTTCTTCAATATCCTTGTTGTTCTTACCCACCTGCATTTAGGAAGAAAACTTTCACTACTGGATTATCACAGTTTAAGAAAAAGGAAATGTCTCATGATAGTATATATGTTTTTTCTCTTGATGCCAATGACCAATGACCAATCATACCAAAAATTAATGTTACCAAAGTTTATTAAATGGCAGATAAAGCTTTCTATTTAGATGATGATAATGCAAAAAACTGTCCACATAACACTTTAGGAAGAACTGATTATTAGCTCAAGTATGTTAAATGATTTCAAAGAAATGAATCTGTTGAAACTAAATAACTCCACCAAGATGTACTTCGTCGAATATATGTACAAAAAGGAGAAGACCATTTAACCAAAGCTCAACAGTAAAATACTACGTATTACTCATGTTTTGCATATGTTTCTAGAAAGTTACAGAAGAAAATTATGTTATTGCCATAGTGAGCACTTAGAATGTTATAATCTCAAATGAAAGGTAAAATTCTTAATTACACGATGTAATGTTAAAAAATGTCCACATAACACTCCAGGAAGAATTGATTATTAGCTAAAGGATGTAAAATTATTTCCAAGAAATGATCTGATCCAAGCTAATATTACCTTCAAGTCCGCCTAGGTGACGTTTGATATGGATGTATCAAAATTTCCTTTAATTTTGTCAATCCAAACACGATCTACAACTTGACCACTCTCGTAACAATGCATCGTCAATATGCCATGAAATCTTCATAACTTGCGATTCATGGAACATTCTTCCTGTAAAAATAAACGCACTTCTATGAGCTAAATAGTTGTGGTGAAAATTTTTTGATCATGAAAAGAGTTGTAGTTTTCTACCAAGACAGCGTTAACCTGCAAATATAAATTGTAAGGTTCCGAAGCCAATTTGATCCACCAAAGTTTATGAAAAGGTTATTTACTTGCTCGGAGAAAATGTGGAAGACAAAGTAAAAAAACAAGAAGGGTACCAATTTGAACTATAACTAAGTCTTCAAAAATCTAACACATCGAAACTACTTAGTGAGAGATTGACTATTCTATGAGGGGGAATACATTAGCATATTTTTTACATTAATCCACTGGAGGGTGGAATATCATCAAACTGAACGTAAAAATACAGCTACATAATAAAAGGTATGACTAAACCATGTCAGGGACGGAGCTAGAGCGCGGGAACGGGTTCGGCTGAACCCATCAGCTTTGGTTTGAACCCTATATTTGTCTTAGAAAATCCATTGAATATGTATGAACAATTAATATAGAACCTAGTAACTTAAAACGATCAGGAGGCCGAACCCATAAGCTTGAAATTCTGACTCCGCCTCTGAACCATGTTCATTATCAGTGAATAGAAAATCACAATTCACAAAGAAAATATATAGGAGAATACAAAGAAAAAACATCACAATCTGTAACTCAAAGGATTGCCTTCTGAATAATTTTTCCGTATACTATATTAGAGGTAGAATGATCGTCATGGCTACTTGGCATAGACGGTCGGATCAACAATTTCACACAACTTGAACTTTTTGCTCTCGATAAGGCAACGTAAAGTTGACCATGCGAAAATACAGGTTCTCGCAAATAAATTTTAATAAATTCTAAAGTTTGACCTAGTGATTTATTTATTGCCATAGCAAAGCATAGTCTAACGGGAAACTGCGTTCTGTTAAATTGAACAGACATTTTTTCATCATGTGATGATAATAATGGAATTCTTAGGATAAACACATGCATATTTTTGAAATCACCTGTCGTAATCTTAGCGCTGATAACATGACTTTTAAAATCACAACAACTGGCCTTGGAAATTGCTAATTAGCCTAAAATGTTATTCAACGTGCTCTTGTAGCTTTTCTGTAATGAGGAATAGTACCTAAATTTTTAACTACTATCATTTTTACATGCAAATTATGAAATTTTTTAGGTATATGCTGACTTCTTCTGGAATGTATATACCACAAGGAATACTTATAATTAAAATAGAGACGATGGTAATTCGGAAGTTCTAGATAGTAAAATCGATTCAAGAATTCGTATCGTATTTTGTCATACAATAAACTTTTAGCGACGAAAATGATATCTTCATTCCACTTTCTGACTATTGCTTAAGATTCAGAAGACATATATGAAATTATTTTTCTTTGCAAAATAATTACTTCTGTCTAATTCTCATTACGTAATAGACACAGATTCACTCTGTCTCTGTTGTTAGTTTATTCGTTAATTTGTGTTTGACCAATGTTGCACTATTGGTTAAAGTAGCTTATTAGATAATAGATAGACAACTCTTTGAATTACATGTCTCACTACTAAAAATTCGAAAAAAAGCGACCACAAAAAGCGACCAAAGTTAGTCCCTAAACAGTGAAAAGCGACCAAAATGCGTCTGATGTGTGGCTAGAATTCATGGTTTAACACGTTATATGCCTTACATTGTATGTGCATTAATGATAAAAATACACTTTGTATGTGCATAATAGAGTCTATTTCATGTGTAGGTAAATTGGAGATGAAAGCTGAGCTAAATGGATGCATAAACGTCGAAAATACGCTCGAGAGGCGAAGAGGAGTGCACCGGGCTATAGCCGGGCGTTTGAGCCTTAAGCCCAGGCCTAGCCTGGCGTTACCCAGGCCTTAGAGCCATAACGCCAGGCCTGGCCTGGCTTTATCCAGGCGTTAGGCCATAAAGCCAGGCCCCTGGTCTGGTCCAATCCGAGTTTTGAAGATTTTTAAGTGTTTCCCGGTTTGAATAGAAGTCTCTTACACGTTTAGGGTTTATCCCAAACATAT
>ML362272.1:0-25313 GCA_005239505.1 Nicotiana paniculata
CTCTCTCTCAAGTAGATACATACTAAATAGGCACAGTTAATTGATGGCTATTCAATTAACTACCTATGATGATGTAATAAGAAAAATACGTTACGTTAGTACTCGGTTGAGTAAGGTACTGGGTGCCCGTCGTGTCCCATCGGTTATATTTTGAAGGTTTTTTTCAAGAAATCAAATGGTTCGTGATTTCAATGTTCCTACGTGAAGATAAAAATGTTTTACTGAAGTCGCCCAATTTTGAAATATTCAGCGTGTCAGAATTTTACGTTGACTTCGAAATATTATCCAAAACTATCCTTAAGGTATTAAATCCTACATTTTGGACATGTTTTAGATTTTGAAGTCTAGTTTACAAGAAATCAAATGGTTCCTAATCTCGACATTTCTACACCAAGATACAAATATTTTGATAAGACTGCGCAAATCTGAAATTTCCAGTGTGGTGCAATATAAATATGGTTTTAAAATGTTTTCCGGAACAATTCTGAAGGTGCTTTTTAAAAAATATTTTCGTTGCAAAATTTTAAAGGTGTTTATCTCGAACTTTTAAAGGCATTCGAATTTGTAAGGTTTTTGTTGCGTACTTTTAAAGGGGTTTCGTGTCAAACTTTTACAGGCATTCAAATTTTTAAGGTTTTTGTTGCGAACTTCTAAAGGTGTTCATCTCAAACTTTTAAAGGCATTCGAAGTTTTTGAGGTTTTCGTTCCAAACTTTTAAAAGACGTATGTTTCGAACTTTTAAAGGTTCTTGTTTGAACTTTTGAAGGTGCTCGTGGTGAACTTTAAAGAGTCCCCACTGCCAAGTTTTAAAGATTTCTACCATGAAATTTTATGGATCTTCACCACGAATTTTAAAGATCTCCACCGTGAACTTTTAAATATGTTCACTGTGAACTTTCAGAGATCTTGACCACGAGCTTTTTAGGATCTTTACGCGAACTTTTATGGATCTTCGCCACGAATTCTAATGGTATTCACTGCGAACTTTAAAGGTCTTCACCGTGAACTTTTAGAGATCTTGACCACGAGCTTTTAAGGATCTTTATGCGAACATTTATTGGTCTTTGCCACAAATTTTAAAGGTTTTCATCGCAAATTTTTATGGGTTTCCGCTGAAAATTTTAAAGGTCTTATCGTGAAATTTTAAAGGTGTTCGTCTCGAACTTATAAAGGAATTCGTAGTTTTATAAAGTTACTTCTAAAAAGAAAAAAGAGACACCAGAGTAAAACAAAGAAGAAAGCACAAGAAAAGAAGAAGAAATTACCTTCGCATCAATGCTTCCGAGTCCACAAAACTAGACGCAAAGTGGCTTGCAAACACTGAAATTGACGTTAATAGAATAACGAGTATATGGTATTTATAGCTGTCAGAAAATGCTATTAATAAGTAAGTACTCATGTGGGATTAACGTTCTAGTTAGACTCTTGGAGGGATTCAAATTGAAATTGGACCTACGCATAGTGTCCAATAGCCATTCTATTCTCCTTTTCCAATTGAAGGAAGAATTTCCAACTAGTGGTCCTGTCCCGGTAGCCCAACTAATACTAAACAATGGAATCACTATAGACATAGACCTAAGTTACAAGAATGGTCCAATTAGTTCAGCCTTTATCTACTATTCTAACATCCCCCTCAAGTTGGAGGGTGATAAAACCCCCAACTTGTGAAGATGAAAATGATAAGCAGGTCCAGGAAGGGCCTTGGTAAGAATATCACAACTTGAGCATCACCGAAGATATGACCCAAGTTGATCAGCCCATCACCAATATTGCCTCTAATGAAATGACAGTCCAGCTCTATATGCTTAGTCCGTTCATGAAATACTAGATTGCGGGCAATGTGCAAGGCTGCTTGGTTGTCACAATACAAAGGGATGTGAGAAGAAAAAGGAAGACTAAAATTAGACCACAACTTGGAAAGCCAAGTGATCTCAGTTGCAGCTTTACTCATGGCCATGTACTCTGCCTCAACAGAGAAAAATGAGACCACATGTTGTTTCATGGATTTCCAGCTTACCAAACAATCACCAAGGAAAACACAAAAACCAGTCACAGATCTTCTACTATTAGCACAAGAAGCCCAATCACTATCACAGTATACCGTCAAAGAAAGATCAGCTGAATTACTGAAGAAAAATCCAAAGTTAGAAGTGCCTTTCAAATACCTCAACAAGTGTAAAGCAATCTGCAAATGGGGAACATAAGGAGTCTGCAAGAACTGGCTAAGATGTTGAACTGCAAAGCTAATATCAGGCCTTGTATGGGTCAAGAAGTTCAACTTACCCACCAAGCACTTGTACTCTTCAACTTGGGCCAAGGATCACCAATAGAAGCCTTCAGGTACTCAGTAAGAGCAACAGGAAAAATGAAAGGAGAAGAATCAGAAGAAGCAAAAGAATCCAATAATTCATGAACAAACTTCTTTTGATGAAGAAGAACCCCAGAATCAGAATAGAGAACCTGAATCCCCAAAAAATAATTAAGAGAACCAAGGTCCTTAATTCTAAACTGTTCATGCAGAAAGCCTTTTATGGAAGAAATCTCAGACAAATCAGTCACAGTAAGAATATCATCCACATACACAACTAAAATGACCAAAGAAGCCCAGAACCCCTAGTAAATAGGGAGTAATCATTTAAAGAATGAGAATATCCTCTAGAACAGAGGGCCTGAGACAATATAGCATACCATTGTCTGGAACTTGTCTCAAACCATAAAGGGAATTATCTAGCTTGCAAACCAAATGAGGAGAAGAAGAACAAGAATGAGGAATAGATAAACTAGGAGGTACCTTCATAAAACCTCCTCATCAAGATTCCTATGTAAGAATGTATTATTAATATCAAGTTGAAATAGAGGCCAGCGCTGCTTAACAACAACATTAATTAAAGATTTCATAGTGGACATTTTAAGAACATGAGAAAAAGTTTCATGAAAATCGACCCCCTCAACCTGAGTATCACCCCTCACTACCAACCTGGCCTTATACCTTTACAGACTCCCATCAGCTCTATATTTTACTTTGTATACCCATTTGTAGCCTATAAGCATTTTACCAGAGAGTAACTCAACAGTATCCCAAGTTCTACTAGCCTCCAAAGCATCAAACTCCTTTCTCATAGCATCCTACCACTCAGGGATAACAGCAGCCTAAGAGTAAGTGTAAGGCTCAGGGATGTGGAACTGTGTAGTGGTTGCATTGAAGGAAACAAACTCAGAACTAGAAGGAGCATGGAGAGATGCAGAAGGAGGAAGGGTAGGACAAACATAATCCTGAAGATAAGCAGGAACAATATGAGTCCTACTAGATCTTCTCATTTTAGGAGGGGATGAAGGAAGAAGAGAAGGAGAAGAGGAGCTAGAGGGAGGAGAGAAAATGAAATCAAGGGAATACGAGGAAGGAGAAGGAAGAGTATAGATGAGAGAGGACTGGGGAGAAGAAACAGGAACATGAGTAGATGGAAAAGAATGTGAATCATCAGAAAAGTGACCAGGAACAAGAGAAGAAGGCATGCCAGGAGATGAAGGAACAAGAGATAGTGAGAAAGGAAAAATGTGTCCATGAAAAGTCACATCTCTAGAGACAAAATAGGATTTAGTGGTCAAATTGTAAAGTTCATAACCCTTTTTGGAAAAAGAGTAGCCAATAAACATACATGGTACAGACCTAGGATGAAACTTGTCTCTATGGGGTTTGGGCACAATTGAGTAGCAAAAACAACCAAAGGACCTGAGATGAGAATATAGAGGGGCCTTGCCAAAAGTAATTCATAAAGACTCTTGTGTTTTGAGAAGAGGTGAAGGAAATATATTTATCAGGTAAGTAGCAGTAAGAAGACAATCACCCTAGAATTTAATAGGAAGGTGATATTGAAATAAAAGAGCCCTGGCAGTCTCTAACAAATGCCTATGTTTCCTTTCAACTACACCATTCTGTTGAGGGGTATGAGCACAAGAAGTTTGATGAATGATCCCTTTTCATAGAAGAAAAGAGAACCAGAGGGACTGGAGCCTAACTCTAAAGCATTATCTCTTCTGACAGTTTGAAACTAGGTTTCAACCATAAAGATGAAAGCATTTAACAAATCAAAAGCATTTCTCTTTGCTCCCATCAAATGTGTCCAAGTATCCCTAGTATAGTTATCTACTATAGTAAGAAAGTATTTATAACCAGAATGAGTGGGAGTGAAGTAGGGACCCCAAGTATCTATATGTATAAGCTGAAAAGTGTGAGTGGACTGAATAGAACTATCAGGAAAAGAGAGCATAGTTTGTCTTGCTAAGGGGAAAATGGGACATATGAAAGACTGTTTGGAGGATAGTCCATAATCAAGACCAGAAATAAGTTTCATTTTGGACAAAATAATATGTCCAAGTCTATAATGCCAAACAACATCAGATTTATTCATTTTATTTGAATCAACTATGGTATTTACAGATGAATTGTCAATAGCAGCATTATTAGACACCATAGGTGGAGAACAAGCAACAGAAGAACAAGAATTGACATTAACATATTCAAAAGGAGAAGTGACATGTTGAAACAACTTGTAAAATACATTGTCCAGTCTGCCAAGCACCACTGGCTTCCTCATTGAAGAGCCCTGGAAAGTGCAAGCAGACTTGGTAAAAATGTACGACATCATCGCAATGAGACAAAAGCTTCTGGACAGATATGAGATTATGTTTAAAACTAGGGATGTAAAGGACATTATGAAGGATTAAGTCAGGAAATAAAGCTAAAGAACCAACATTGGTAACCTTTACTTTATAGCCATTTGGAAGAGACACAAGATAAGGAATAGGAATAGTGATTATATCAAAAAGTAAACTCCTGATGAAAGTCATATGATCAGTAGCTCCAGAATATATTATCCAAACAATGCCATTCATACTAGACAACATACAAGCTCTATAAGAAACACCCTCATAAGGCATAATCTTACCAGCAAAGTTAGCAGAAACCAAGAGAGGTGGAGAATGTGGGGAGGTAGAGATTTGGGATTGTTGTAATAAGATCATCAACTGAGAGTATTGATCCTTGGTAAGGCCAGGTATCACAGAGGACTCCTCATTCTCAATAAGGCCATTAGAACCACCAAGCACAGAAGATACACCAGAGGATTCAAGCTCAACATATGCAGTAGTTCTGCGACGGGGAGGTCCTTTGTTGAACTTGAAATTGGGAGGATATCCATGCAATTTATAACATTTATCTATAGAATGCCCAGGTTTCTTGCAATATTTGCAGATGAGAGAAGACTTGGGAGCCTCAAAATAAACCTTGGAAGGAAATAATGGTTTAGAAGTCCCAGCATTGAATGAAGAAGATTGTGTGGAGAATTGGGAAGTGGAAGGCACCCGCCTCTGCTTCTCATCAGACAATAAGATGTTGTACACATTTCCAACCGATGGAAGTGGTTTCATCGGTAAAATGTTGTTGCGAGTTTGCATGTGGGTATCATTCAGAACCATAAGGAGCTGATAAACCTTCTTCTCTTCATCCTCAGCAGCTTTACTCCCACAAGTACAAACTCTGACCTTATAAGAAGCTATTTCATCCCAAAGTTCTTTGATTTTATTAAAATAAGAAGCTATGTATAAAGACCCCTGAGAGATATGTGCTAATTCTTTCTTTAGCTCAAAAACTCTGGCCCCATCAGCCTAAACATATCTCTCCTCCAATTCATACCAAATATCTTTAGCATATTCAGAGTATTCTACGCTACGAGATATTTCTTTTGACAAGGAATTAACCAACCATGACACCACAAGATCATTACATCGTTGCCACTTACGTGCCAGAGGAGATCCTGGAAGTGGCTTTATAGAAGTTCCATTAATGAAGTCAACCAAGATGTTTCTCCTCCAGCTGCCATAGCAGCTTCCATCAAATGGACTAGAGACCAAAGAGGTTCCCATCACATCTGATGGATGTACATATAATGGATGACATGGATGTGTAAAATCATCTTCGTGAAACAAAGTACGAAATGTCGTAGATGAAGAAGAAGGTGTAATTGCAGGATTATCATTCGTCATTGAGAGAAAATATATCAATAAGAAACAATCAACGATTCAACAAACAAATTTATGAAATATGAAGAGAGAACTGGTTTACCCCCCCCCCCCTCCTTTGCAACTGAAAAGAGAACAACCTTGTGAACAAACTTCTGGCAGCTCAGCTAAACACCGACAAGAAAACCCTAGCTCGAATCAGATGAACAAATCAGCCAGGTACAGTCAAATATCCAAAGAATAGCAAAATCTAGCAGAAACAGACGATAGTGAGAAGAAATCATCCAACGAAAACCAAACGAAACCCTAATCCAGTGAGAATGCAGTCCAAACGAAAAACTCGATGAAAACTGAAGAGATTAACATCGATAGGAAGCTAATGATACGGTCTACCATAATCTAACGCTCTGATACCATGTTAAGTATCGAGAATTACAAATAGTTTGACAAAATGTAAACTAGGGTTCATAGGTTGAGAGAAGGTTCGAGAGAAAACATGTATTTACTATATTGAGAAATGTCAATCTGGTTACAACAATAAGAGACTTTTCTTATAAATAGCGGGCCTGAACCGGTGGCCCAACTAATACAAAACAATGGACTCAATATAGACATGGACCTAAGTTACAAGAATGGCCCAATTAGTTCAGCATTTATTTACTATTCTAACAGGAACTCGTGGATCAAACGCTGCAGATTTCTCTAAAAGCTACAAGCATTTAAGTGTTCTAAGGATTAAAAGATCAAGATACAAGTTGCAAGCTCTTGGATTAAAAATACGTCAAGATCAAGATCAGGTCTCAAGCACTTGGACTAAAATAAAACAAAATTCAAGATTAAGCTCGCAAGCTCTTTTATTTACTGTTGAAAAGTAGAATTAGAGGATTCATAGAGATTGTACAGTCATAAATATTTAAAACAAAATACTATAATTATTGCAATATTTTTCGATCTTGATTTTATTTTCTCGACATAAATTTATTGTCTACAGCTCTACTAAACGACCCCTTAATGTGTTCACTGGCATCGACTTTTTCTGAAGTGTTGCTTAACTGTTGATGGAATTCAGTTGGCTTACTAACTGCTGTGTGTGATACTAAGTTGTCAATTATACGGACTATAACTTTTTTTATTTTTCTCGAAAAGAAAAAAAAAAAAGGAGCATTTGCTTAACGATATATGTAGCTTATTTTCTCATAAATTAACGTTAAATTATGTAAGTACTTATTATCTCAAGCTTTCTTATGAGTACGGTTTCTAATTATAATATATCAAATAGTAGAAGCAATACGTCAGGAAACAAAGTTTGAATTAGAGATCTTTCATATAATAATGTTTTGTCTCGTTGAAACAAGAACCGGAAAATGGTGAGCTCTTTATAATGTATGATTAAGAATACATTTCCCCTGAAATATAAGCTACCTAACCTAGATATTACTGGTTGGAAACATGTGTTTTGTCCATGAATCTGATTACCACTCATTCAAGCAGCCTCTCGTCACACTGTAATTGTTAAAGGCACAACTTCTAGACATCGCCTTCCACTTAGATTTGTTATCAAATTCAATTAAATATTTATATATATTTAATAAAATAAATATTTAAGCAAAAAATATTGAGTTAATCCGAACCCGGAGCTAATGTTATATTTTTGCCCCTGATTGCACTTACTCCTTTACTTTCTATTGGTCTCATGTTTTATTGTTATAAGCAACGAATGTTGATACTATGTGCGTAAAATGATAATATTCATGACAATTAAAAAAGATAATATTAATGAGTTTAAGTCTCATGCCGATGTATATTACATCCTATCTTTATTTTTGAAGAAATTGCCTTCACTTGGTAGGTATTAACATTTTCTGCAGAAAAACTTACTTCTTTTTTATTTTAATTTTTTTCTTATTTTTGGTTTGTTAATGGCGAAAATTACCAAAGACCTTCCATCAATATAATAGTGTTACTTAGAAATACTTATCATCCATTTGAAATTGATCAACTTAACATTGAGACATACTTTAGGAAAGGTAACTTTTGTCTCTGAAATAGCCTCTATCATGTTTACTGTATAACTGACATATATGTCACGATTCAAAAACGACAACTTGTGATGACACCTAACTCAACCCGTTAGATAAGCCAACTAACAAAAAATACAATTGAACTGAGATTATAAGAGAATAGAGAATGAATAATTGAACATTTGCAAATTTACCCAAGACTTGGTAGTACGAATCACGAGTTTCTAGACTTAAAATTTCAAAATTGATACTCCATCCGTTTCAGTTTATGTGAACCTATTTCTTTTTTGGTCCGTTCCAAAAAGAATGACCTCTTTCTAAATTTGGAAATAATTTAGCTTAAACTTACATTCTACCCTTAATGAGAAGCTTTTATAACCACACAAATACTCAGGGCCCCTTTTTGACTTGTTTAGGGCCACAAATTTCAATTTTTTTTATTTTTTCTTAAACTGATGTCCAATCAAACAAGTTCACATAAATTGGAACGGAGGAAGTACGAATAAATACACGTTTTGTTCGAAGGTTACATAAACATATTAGCAACAACCTAAGCTACCAAGGACAAGTGGCAGCTATATCCAAGACGCACGAACATCTTCCGAATCAGCACCCGACGTCACCAGCAACTCTACTCCAAAAATCTGTACACATTGTACAGAAATGTAGTATCGGTACAACCGACGCCATGTACTGGTAAATATTTTGTCTAACCTAGTCGAGATAGTGATGAGGCTTTTAGTTGAAAGATGATTATTGTTATAACATGTACATTAGAGTAACAGTATAGGCAGTTCAAAACAAAACAGATAAAAATACCGTATACAACTCTACGAGACAGCCAACAATTACTAGCAGGAATCACATTAGAAGATTTACAATCTTTCCTGGTATGAGAAGTGTATCCAAGATATCAAGTCAAATGGCACGGTAACACCCTTCGGGCTTCTATCTCATCCTCACCATATATAAATAAATTTATGTGACAAATCAATTAGCACGGCAACACCCTTCGTGCGTTCAACTCATCCTTCCAAATGTACATATAACAAAACCAACCAGATGACAGAAACACGATAACAGAAATTACAAAGTAGGAAACACGCAAGTAACAACAATGGACGAGGATATACATATGGGCAACAGTAAAAGACTAGGCGGAAAGCACGTGAGTAATAACACCCAATGGAAAAACAAAGAGTATCAACTTCAATTAACTAGCATAATGGATGCCTAAGTACAAATATAGCAAACAAGAAGGAGACACATGATCTTTACAAGTTAACAAGTAAGGGAATGAATGACTAGCATGGTGGAAGGATTACACTAAAGTGCAACATAATAGATACAACATGAGTGTAATTATAAAAGCATGAAATATGCATGGTATTTGCAAGTTAAGCAAGTATAAGGTATGAGGTACACAACAACAATAGAGATAGAGATCAATGACAGAACAATAGCTACAAGTCACATCAGATCTATAATTATGAAAATAATAGTTCGAGGTAAAGACATGAAAGTATACACCGAAAGACTCATATCAAACATAATGCATGTCCCTCGTCCTCGCCTGCACCAAAACACCCATCGTGCCATGACCTCACGATAACATACACGCATAACAATATAAATGAAATGGCACGACATCACATTTCGCGCTTTTACTCTCAAATAATATGGAACGACATCACCTTTCGTGCATTTTCTCTCCCTCATATGATAATGTATATGTAATGGCACGGCATCACCCTTGGTGCTTTACACTCTTCTTTATCAAACATATGTATATCAATAACAAACAAGGCAAGAAGCATAAATAACATCAAGGAGAGTGTTTTATCGATATTCCAAACAAATCCCAATCACAACTTTTCGAGCCAACAATGATTCAATAAACCCTCAAGAACCGTATTATTCAAATATTTTCACATATATCACAAATGATCCACAACACAAGTATAGAATCTAGTATCTCGAGAAAATTGGTTATAGCAATGTATTAATAATTAAGCACAGAGATGACCGAATTAGACACATCAATGTATTCTCAGAATTTCCGTCAAATTTGATCAAGTTATAAAAGCTAAATCTGGATTTTCTAACATTTAATTCTATCTTCTTAGTATCTAAGAGTCAAGTTAGGCATGAAGCAGGAAGGTCAACGAAATTCTACAAACACAAATGCAACATAATCCACCCCCGAGTATGATTAACCCTGGCACATACATATACGTCCGTCATCTCATACATGTATCACCCCTGCATGTAGCAAACAAGGAAAATTGGAGGAAAAATTCTCTCAACAAAGTTAGGCAAAACACTTACCTCAATTCGGCTAACTCAAAACTCAATTTAGCCTTTTTTCCTTTACAAGTTCGCCTCCGCTTAGCTCAATCTAGCAAACCACGACTTGAATACATCACACAATGCAAGAGAAAACAATTTCAATTAATAAAGCTGTGATTTTTATTAGATTTCTAAAAAGTCAACAAAAGCCAAACCCTGGGCCCGCACGGTCAAAACCCGGGTGCAAGGATAGGTCTTGACTACCCATAGCCTCACGAGTCCAAATATATATTTTTTTTCAAATTCGAGTCCAATTCGACTCCCAAATCCCAAATTTTTATTTTTTAAAACTTTGACAAAATCCCCAATTTTTTTCATAGATTTATCATGAATTTGATGTTAAATCTTATATAAAATTATGAAATATAGTTGAGAAATAATTAAAGATACTTACCCAATGATTTGGTATGAAGGTCCCTTCACAAAATTGCCTCTCATCGAAGCTTGGGTTCAAAATATATCAAAATAAAGCTAAGACTAAGAATTCTCAGCACTTAACAGGCTGCAGATGTCGCATTTGCGACATGGGGGTTCGCAAATGCGACCCCTCGCAAGCAAACAAACTATCGCAAAAGAGAAGATTGGAATTCCCTGCTGCCTCGCAAATGCAACCAAAAGTGACGCAAATGCGAACACTGGACCTTCGCAAAAGCGTCCAATTGATCGCAAATGCAAACAAACTCAGCTCAGGCCTTTATCGCAAATGCGATGCTGAGTCCGCAAATACGATCAACAAGCCTCGCAAAGGCGGAAAATTCCTCGCAAATGCGAGTGCTTTCCTCAGCAGCCCAACTTCGTAAATGTGAGGCTGCTTCGCAATTGCGATTGTCGCATTTGCGACAAAACATCGCAAATGCGATGATACCAGTACGAGAAATCAAAGATTATGAAAATAAATCATTCTGAAACGAATTCGAATCTCACCCGAGCCCTCGAGGATCCAAACCAATCATGCATCCAGGTCTAGAAACACAACACGAACTCGCTCGCGCGCTCAAATCGTCAAAATAACTTCTAAAACCACGAATCGGACACCAAAGCACATGAAGATCAAACTAAACTTCAAGAACTCCTAGAATCGCAACCGAGCGTCCGAACCATATCAAATCAACTCCGAATGGCGCCAAATTTTGCAGACAAATTCCATATGAAGAAACAAACCTACTCTGAGCTTCAAATCACGCATAACAACCTCGAAACGAAAAATCGCACCTCAAGTTAAAATCAATAAACTTTCAAACTTCAACTTCCACAGCTGATGCCGAAACCTATCAAATCACGTCCAATTGACCTCTAATTTTGCACACAAGACACATTTGTCATTACGGACCTACTCCAACTTCCGGGATCGGAATCCGACCTCGATATCAAAAAGTCCACTCCCAATTAGACTTTCCAAAAATCCAACCTTCGTCAATCCAAGACTAATTCAACTACGGACCTCCAAATTACAATCCGGATGCACTCCTAAGTCCAAAATCAATCAACGGAGCTAACTGAACTGACGAAACTCCATATCGAGGCGTCTAACCACCGAGCGAAGTGCAGATATTCGAAACAACCAGTCGAATCGTTACAATATATGCCTAGTTTTTTTTTCTCTTAACTTATTCGCAAGAATTAATATATTAGTTGCAGACAAGACAAGAGAAAGAATGAGTTACCAGCTCGCATTTCTCCCTTTTCCCTGGGATGACAATAACTCTAAACATTTACTAATACTTTTTTTTGGAGGAACTATTAGATAATTAAAATTTTATTTGCTCGATTAATTTGAATTCGTATCAAGTAGGTCTACTAATATAAGAGATGCCAATGAAAAAATTTTATTCGTAAGGCTCGAATTCAAAACATTTAATTCAGGCTGAAGTAATACAAATCAAGTCATATTTTTATAAATCAAATCGTCGAAGTCTTTGTCTTTGAATTAGCAAACGACTGATAGTATAAAAATTACACGTGACAGTGCCATTTGAAAGCTCCCTCTAAATGTTGGTGCACTGTCTGTACTTTAGCCTCCAAACTGGAATAATTTGGCCGGTAATCAAGTGGATTAGAAGGAGAAAAAAGAATAGTTAGTGTAAGATTAAGATGAAGAATCCTAAAGCATTGAACTAAGCTGTATGGTAAAAAGGAAACATGACAAACAATCTTATCTTTTGACTTCGTGGCCCTTTCTGTCTTCTTACTTCAGCAATAGGTATAGTAGGCTTTAAAGAGGAGGGCTGGTGCATCGAATTAATAATTATACATCTAATGTTGGATCTTTCAAAAGGAGAACTATCACTTTCTCGAATCCTACGGAATCTGTGAAAATATTTCATACTATAACAAGTTGCTCATACTCTAGCGTACAAGGTAGATAAATAGAGTTTGACTTATGTAAATTAATTAGGAAAGTCATTTTACTTTATTTTGTAGTTGATAAGTTATTTAGTTTTGCCCTATGTAATTGACAAGGGCACCCTATGTCTTAAAGATATATTTGACATTTTTCTTTTCAATTTAACCATTTAAAAAAATTAAAAGCACCACTCAAACCATTTATCCACCCGCTAAATCTTTTCTTAAAAAAAAATAATAACAAAAATCATACTTCATAAAACAAATAAACGAATAGACACTACATAAATATTCCTTCTAACATATATTAATTGGACACTACAAAAATATGCCTTTAAGATATGCTAAATAGTTGACAACAAACTATATTGATACTTTTGACATGCAGAATTTTGATAACACGACCTATTGCAGAGAATTTTATGAAGCATGAGAGTTAGCATACCAAAATAAGAAGTAAAATGGTGCAGGCAATTCGATAAAGCAACAAACTATACAATTCGATAAAGCAATACACCACATAATTCGATAAAATAATTCTTCAAAATGCCAAAACACGCAAGCAAATGGTGGCCAAGTGTGAATGAGAAAGGCTTGCCTTTCTTCTATTGATTAACAAGAATATATATTCAAGTCAACTAGTAAACTATAGTCCTAACAAATATGGAAAATTAATCCTAACAAATATGGAAAAGAAAAACTTTCCCAGTCCTAAACATACAATATATTTACTAACAAATATATCCATCCACACACACGCTTTTATACTCCCTCCCCCCCCCCCCCCCCCCCNAGAGAAACAAACAGGGATTTTTCTAATGCCTTCGTAAAGATATCTACCAATTTGCTCATGTGAAGGCACAAAGCTAGTACGAATATTCTCACTATCAATCTCGTCACGAATAAAATGACAGTCCACTTCAATTTTTTTTGGTTCTTTCATGAAAGATGGATTTTTTGCTATGTGCAATGTTGTTTGGCTATCAAAATAAATATGAATAACGGAAGTACAAATCACTCCCAAACTAGATTTCTCTAACTATTTCACCTCACATATTGTTATTGCCACAGAACAGCCTCTGAAGATGGTGTAGAGACAGTACGTTGCTTCTTAGTCTTCCAAGATAGGAGTGAGTCACCCAACGAGATAAATCAGCCTGTGGGCGAACATCGAGTCAAGGGACAACTAGCTCAATTGGACTCACACCATCCATAGAGAGGTAGGTCACATTTTCTTCTCAACAAAATACTTTATCCTGGATTCCCTTTCAAGTAGCGAACAACCTATAAAACTGCATTCCAATGCTCCTCTTTTGGTTGCTGCATGAATTGAGATAAAATATGAACATTGTAGGACAACTCCGACCGAGTAAAGCATATATAAATAAGTCGATCTATCAAACGACGATAGCACTCAGGGTCATCAAGCGCATGTCTACTCGCCAATGCCAGCCGATGATTCTATCCCACGGGCATTCCCACATGCTTAACATCTAATAACGCAATGTCATGACCCAATTTTCTCTCTGTTGGTTTCGTGATGGAACCTAGTCTTAGAGACTAGGTAAGCCTAACATTTACTGAATAACAACAACAATAAAGAAAACCTAACAGTCTCAAAACTGGTGCTTGAGTCTTTACAGAAAATCTAACATTCTATAAAGTCTTTATGGAATTTACAATTTCTTAAAACCGGTAGTACAAGTCATAAGCTCTACAGAGTTTACTACGACTTCTAAATACAAATCTTTGGAAATAAGTAAAAACATTGTGAATACAAAATAGGAAGGTGACTCCGAAGCATGTAAACACGGCGACAGGTTTACCTTGAGTCTCCTCAATAAGAATCTGCATAGCTACTAACGATCAATACCTGGATCTGCACAAAAATATGCAGAAGTGTAGTATGAGCACACTGTAGCGGTGCCCAGTAAGTATCAAGACTAACCTCGGTGAATTAGTGGCGAGGACTAGTCAAGACACCCACTGGTCTAATAAACTGAACAAGCATAAGTATAGGAACAACAATGCATGATTTCTACACGGAAACTACGCAATATGACTAACAATACAGTAATTACAATAAGAAAGGAAAAACAACAAGTACCAGCGGAATACCATAATAATAACACAGAAGAGTGAGCAAAAATACAACTTAAATCCGAAATCACAGATACAGCAAGGACAAATAATAACTCAGCAACTACGATAACTCTTACATCAAATTTTAGTCACCAACATCACGAAGTACCGAACCTCGGATAAATTATAACTCACGGGTCTCAATACCTGAACCATAACACTTCGTATCATGTGCACTCATCACAGCTCATAATCATGATGACAAATCATGTGCCGAATAAAGCCATTCTCACATACAAGGCGAGTAAACAAGGGTGTGCATCTATATTCAACAATATCAAGAAAACCTCTTATCCGTTAAGGGTGATTAACCACGTGAATGCTTGTGCAAGTGTCCTAACATAGTTCATACCAACTAGTAAGCATAAGGAAAATAACGGACAACACGTAGAATGTTTACAGGACAAGGGGATCTCCCGGAATACCATTTCGTAGTCCCAAAGTAAATATGCAGGGAGATCTCCCAGAATACCGTTCGGTAGTCCCAAAGTAAATATGCAGAACAGGGAGATCTCCCGGAATACCCTTATGTATTCCCAAAGTAAATATGTAGAACAGGGGGATCTCCCGGAATACCCTTCCGCAGTCCCAAAGTAAATACGCAGAACAAGGGGATCTCCCGGAAATACCGTTCCGTAGCCCCAAAATAAACATGTTGAATAGGGGGTTCTCCCATAATACCGTTTCGTAGTCCCAAAGTAAATATGCAGTGCAACCAACAGAGATAACAGTTACATCACGGCAGAAACCTCGTACATCACCACAACAAGTACAACAGCAACAATGACAACAATACAAAGTACATCGCATAAATCAACTCAAGGACTTTAAACCACAAGGAAACAATAGAACTCATTCACAAGAAATAACCACAGTAAATTATGCTACGCGTAAAGAGAACAACTTAACAAGGGAAAGCTATAATGTAGCAACGATTCCAAAATATTCAAGTCAACAATAAGGAAGCCAACATGAGTCAAATAGTTCCAAATAAAGGCAAATCAACTAAGATATAGGTTATGTAAACTCTCTTTAAGGTTGAACTATTACGAAGGATATTCAACAATTCAATTAAGGATAAGCAGCAGAAGATAATCATAACTCCAATAAGACTAAACAATTATATGATGAGATAATAATAATTTTAATTAAACATAACCATTTATGAAAAAATAGCATGGCGATAGAAGAGGTAAAATCTTCAGTTAAGTCAAATATGAGTCAAATAGACAATAAGAGTGAATCCTAAAGCAATTAACTCTAATTAAAGCATGTAGAGGTGAAACTAGCAAATAGGAACTCAAACGTATCGAGTACAACTTCATATACAGTGAATATAAGGACCTAAGAACCCTAAAAGGCCAACTTTCCACCAATAAGTTCGAGCATGCACTTGTCACCTCGCGTACACGGACTACAATCAACATAGAAGAATCAAATCCTAAGGGGAATCCCTCACACAAGGTTAGGCAAGATACTTACCTCAAAGAAGACAAATCGATACTCTAAAATAAACTTCTTGAATGAAAAGACCTCCGGAAGGCTCAAATCTAACAAAAATAACTTCAAAGCAGAAAGAAATCTCATAAGAAGCTACTCCGGATCATAAAGTCTCAATCTTTAACAAAATCCAAAAATCGGTCCAAAAGTCTACCCCCGAGCCCGCACCTCGGAACCCGACAAATTATTACAAAACCCGAATACCCATTCCAATACGAGTTCAACCCTGCAAAAATTATCAAATTTCGATACCATTTTGCCCTTCAAATCATGATTTTTCATTTTTTGAAAATATTCTTCAAAAACCAACATTTTTCTCAAGTCAAAACACAAATTAAATGATAAAAACAAAGATAAAATTGTGGAATATATTAAATTCTAGGTGAAGAACACTTAACCAATCGATTTTCTTGAAAACCCCACAAAGAATCGTTCAAAATCGAGCTCTACAAGTCAAGATATGATAAAAATGGTCTAACTCTTGATTTTGGAATATATCCGGCCTGCCCAGGTGTTTGTACATCGCGATCTCGAAAGAAATGATGCGATCGCATAGAAGGAAAATGGCTACTGTCCAAAGTGTGCTACGCGATCACGAATGGTCTTATGCGATCGCGTAGTGAAGGAATTATCTGCTTCCCAAAGCCACACTTCGCGAAAGCGAAGCAGAAGATGTGATCGCGTTTAAGGAATAATTTGATGCCCAAATGAAAGAATTATGCGAACGCAAATAGAGAAGATGTGAACGCGAAAAAGGAGTAAACAGACTTTCGCGATCGCGAACGAGGTCATGCGAACACGATGGAAAATTAATTCCTCCTCCGCAATTACTCTATGCGAACGCGGAGGAGCAGACACGAACGCGAAGAAGAAAACCAGATGACAGGTAACATCAGTTCAAAATAGGAGAAGATAGCCCGTAACCCACCCGTAACACACCTGAGGCCCCCGCGACCTCGTCTAAATACACAAACAAGTTCTATAACCTAACACGGACTTGCTCGGGTCTCAAATCACATCAAACAACGCCTAAAATGCAAATCGCGCCATGAATCAAATTATGAACTTCAAAATCTTCCAACTTCAAAAACTCGAGCCGAAACCAATCTGGAACGATGCGAAATTTTGTAAGAAAGTCCCAAAAGACATAAAAGAGCTGCTCCTACTCTCGGAATCGCATTCCGATCCCGATATCACAAAAGTCAACTATGGGTCAAACTTCTCCATTTTTCAAGCTTCAACTTTTTCAACTTTCACCGAATTGCCTCAAATTACTCTACGGACCTCCAAATCCAAATCAGGACGCGCACCTAAGTCCAAAATCACATTATATAAAGTTGCTGACATCATCCAAAACTCATTTCGGAGCCGTTTACACAAAAGTTAAATTCCGATCAAATTCTCACCGCTTAAGCTTCCAAACTAGATTCCTTCTTCCAATTCGACTTCGAATCATCCGGTAACTGAATTTAACGATGCACACAAGTCGATACACATAATATGAAGTTCAAGACCTTACGTTGTCGAACGGAACTTAAATTCTCAAAATGACCGGTTGGGTCATTACACGCAATCCAAATTTCAGGAAGCTTCCACTTATAGAAAATTTTCAATCTACCCAAATATGTCACGTGAAGCATTTTCTAAGATATGTTTTGAACTCGCGGATAGCCTCGGGCTCATTGCCAGAGATAATTAGACCATCAACATACACAAGGACATTTACTCGAACCTTACCCTTTTCAAGAGTAAAAAGAGAGTAATCAGAGTATGTATGCTTGAACCTACAGTCCTCCAAGGCAGCCGCCAACTTAACAAACCAACACCTCGGCGCTTAATTTAACCTAAAAAGGGACTTCCGCAGTCTACATACTTTCATGGACTTGCAACTCGAAACCCATGAGGTAATTTCATTTATGCCTCCTCTTGAAGATCCCCATGCAGGAAGGCATTATATACATCCATTTGACGTAACTCCTCAATTTTTGCCGTTGCTACAACCCAAATTATGCGGACAATCACCATCTTTTCTACTAGGGAAAATGTTTCATTATAGTTGATCCCTTCTGCTTGATGATTCCCAAGAATAACTAGTTGGGCCTTGTATCGCTCAATTTTTCCATCAGAGTTATACTTTATCTTGTAAAGCCACATGCAACCGAGAACCTTTTTGTATGGAGGTAGATCCTCTATTACCTATGTTCTTTTATTCTCTGGCGTCTATATTTCTAATCTCATTGCTTCTCTCCACTTTCTATATGTCACAATCTCAGAGAAATGAGTCGGTTCATGTGTTGTAGTGATTGCTTCATGGAAAGTCCTTTGTTGTATAGAACATTTACCGTAATTCACATATTGTGTTAAAGGATAAGATGTACCTAAGCGATATTGTGAAGTAAATTGAGGTAAAGATGGATTCATTTTCTGGACAACATTAATAACATAATCACGTAATAGGACCGGTGTGTGTTTTTGGCAGTGTCTGCATCCCAACTGCTCTTCCTCTATTATTTCATCTTCCTCAGTTTCGGCCCTCACCTCCTGATTTTCCTCTATCTCGGATTCCCAGTGTTCCTCCACATCAAGATCGTCTTCACGAGCTTGGACTGATTCACTGCTATCCCTCGCTTCAGACTCCTCATTCTCTCCTAGTTTCTCCACATGAATTTTTTATTTTCGTCTCTGTTAGTGTTATATGTTGATGAAGCGAAAGGAAATTCAGTCTCATAGAAATCAACGTCTTCTGAAAAAAAATATTCTTTTTTCTCTAAATCATACACCTTCCAAACCTTATTTCCATAGGGATATCCCTCGAAGACACACTTATAGCTTCTACTCGAAAATATATCACTCTTCCTCCCTAAGCTTCAAGCATAATATTGCGAGGCAAATACTCGAAGATGTCCATACTCAGACACTCGACCATATAATAATTCACAATGTCTTTGTCCATGCAAAATTGAAGATGGAGCTCTATTAGTCAAGTGACAAGCCGTCAAAACATATTCTCCCTAAAAATCAATCGGCAAGTTACCTTGAAAGTGCAAGGCCCATATTACATTCACGAAATGAAGATGCTTTCTTTTTACTCTCTCATTTTGTTGGGGTGTTCCTGTACACGAAGTTTAAGAAATAATCTCACATTCAAGAAAATAATTTCTCATACATGTAAACTCTATTCGATTATTGCTCTTAAAAGTTTTAACTCGCTTATTGAATTATCTGTCTAACATAGATAAAAAATTCTTCATAGTTTGCAATACCTTTTTCTTAGCAATCAATAAAAATTTACACAACATATGAGTAATCATCTATAATAGTAAAAAAATATGATGCGCCACAAAACAAAGTTGTTCGATAAGGTCTCTACAAATCACAATGAATCAACTCAAAATGCTAGAAGCTCTATTATTAATCAAAGGAAATTTGTCACTTATTGTTTTAGCCCGATGACATACATCGCAAATTTTATTCAAAATATCACTTTTTTTTCTTAAAGTCTACGGCATGAATTAATTTTGTCTTGTAGAGAGGGATCACCTAAACTCATGTGCCTAAAATCCAACAATCCTACACCACGAACCTTTAGAGAACATACCCTGTGTTTTTTCAAGAAATAGTAGAGTCTATCTTTCCGTTCACCCGCTTCAATCAGCTTCCTCAAGGTGCGATCCCGTATAATACATAAAATTTTAGTGAAAAGGACCAAACAATCTGAGTATTCGATTAATTGAGATACATAAATCAAGTTTCATATTAAGCTGGGTATATAAAGAATATTTTTTAGGACCAAATTACCTTCAAGTCTCATTAAACCCTCACTGGTAGCTACACTATTACTTCTATCAGGCAAACTAATAGGACATCGCGTAATTTTTCGCACATTATGCAGTAATTTTAAACATCTTATCATATGATTCGTCGCTCTTGTATAGATGATCCAAGATATATAATTTTTCTTACCGGTCATCTTCTCATTCGAACTTATCTGATGGTTATTTAATATATCAATCAATGTTTGCCACTACTGATTGCTTAACTCCGGAGGCCCAATCTTTTCTTCCCTGTTAAAGTTGTGGAGACGCCACCTCCCATGGCATGTAACATCTACGCGATAAGCAGTGTCACGTCCGCGACCTCCATTTATTACACTCCTCTGATGTTGTTGTTGTTGTTGTCCTCTACCATATTCACCTAATTCACTATCACCACGAGGTTTGTCTCCCCACCATTCTATATACCCAACAAATTGGAAGCAACTTTCTGAATCATGTCCAGTTCTCTTGTGGTAGGAGCACATATTCTCATCTTTCACTTAATTCTGACCTCTATAGGGGAATGTTCCTTGAATAACAAAATCCATAACGTCGCCACATTCATGTGTCCCTCAAGCCATCGTCTTCACACGTTAATCTTATACTAACTTAGAGTAAACTCGATTCACAGTTGGTAACGGATCTTGAGCGAGCAAGTTCGACCTCACTATTCTATACATTATTTCATCTAACCCCATAAGGTTTTATCCAAAATTACACTAAGATCACATGTGCACTTACCACATATGCAAGTCAGTACTTGATCCCAATTAGTAAGTTCTTGCCAATGTTTTGTTAATTTTTCATAGTAATTAATTATGATCGTGCCAAAATGTTTGCACTCTACAAGTTCGGCCTTCAACTATTATATTCTTGGATCATTAGAGACTGAGAAATATATTTTAATACTAGTCTATAAATCTTCAGCAACTTCCATGTGTGGTATATACGAACTTAAAGTAGGCTCAATAGCATTCCGAATTTAATAAACCAACAACGAGTTGATGGTCCACCAATCTTCAAGATCCGGAGGCTTCTTATCCAGTCTACTGATTGTTACGTCAATAAATCTGAATTTCTTTCTGATCCTCCAGGCAGTCCTCATGGATCTTGCCCATTCATCATAGTTTTCTCTCTTCAAAGTCACCCGTGTTATCAAAATCCTTGGATTGTCATTAGACGTTATATCGTACGGAGAGATGATCTTTTGTTTGTTTGTTTTGCCTTTAACATTGCTCCAGCCGGTACCGGCGGCGTCTTTACAATTGTCCCCTGCCATTGGTACGTCACTCTGAGTTTCTTATGGTTTGACTCGACCTTGGCTCCGATACTATATACGCAAGTGCACGGTAGCTAAGTGTCCGGCGACGTCTTTACAATTGTCCCCTGCCATTGGTACGTCACTCTGAGTTTCTTATGGTTTGACTCGACCTTGGCTCCGATACTATATACGCAAGTGCACGGTAGCTAAGTGTCCGGCGACGTCTTTACAATTGTCCCCTGCCATTGGTACGTCACTCTGAGTTTCTTATGGTTTGACTCGACCTTGGCTCTGATACTATATACGCAAGCGCACGATAGCTAAGTTAAGTGTAGAAGAGAAATAGCTATTAATTAACAAGAATATATATACAAGCCAAGTAGCAAACCTTAGCCCTAACAAATATAAAAAAGAAAAACTCTCCTAGTCTTAAACATACAGTATATTTACTAACAAATATATACACACACTTTAATACAAAAGATAATAAGAAACAAAAGCATTTGTCATATGTGATAGTGATCCACGAAATAATATTAGAAGTTAAAATTTACATGAAGTTTGGTACGTGACCATTATATGGGAATGAATAAACGGAACACGATCAAGTACTTCTGTTTCTTATTCTCATTAAAGAAAGTCAGCGATTCAATCAAGTAACAAATCAGATAATTCGATAAAGCAATACACCAAATAATTCAAATTAGAGAGGGAGAGTCGAGTCATGGAGCAGATTGGTAAATGATTTTAGTGGATACTTTTCATTTTTTAAATGGTTAGGTTGAGAAGAAAAATAAATTCCCTAAAAGTATAGAGTGCATTTTCAGTTACAAAGAGTAAAATTGAGTGACTTTTCAGTTTAAAAAAGTGAAGTTACTTTCCTTACCAATTTTCATTAGTTTAGTAACCTTCTGAAAGATCAACTCTAAATAAATACTAATATATGGTGTTATTTGATGATCGAGTCAAAAATTCTAACAAAGAAATAAAAAAAGTAGATTGAATCAGCTTTGTCACTACATTAGAAAGTAGAAACTCTATTTATGCCAAAAAGATTTAAGAATGTATATACTTATTAAGGTAAGACTTATTTTACTTATATGCATAATGTAATTTTTTGATAAAAAGAATTTAATCGAACCTTTTTTGGCTATTGTAACTCTGTCCCTACTATAATTATCTTCAGAAACAAAAGATAATACACTGAAATAGCACCAAAGTTTTGTTTGCAAAATACAATATAATCAACAAATTTTATGGTACGAGGACAGAATCCGCATCTCTTATGCTAAAAGATAAGTAGTTTAATTTTGTTGTGAAGTTGTTTATCAGGGATCGAACTTATGGCCCATCGCAAATATTTTTGTTATTTACATGGTCTTTTTCACAGAAAATCGGTAAAATATAACATGAGAGATTGGTAAATAAAACATATGAGATCTTTGTAGGGCTAGTTTTTTTTTTTAATTTAAATTTTAAATTGCAACCATCATAATAAATAGTTTACTCTTTTATGATAACTAGTTATAAGGTACACATTTTGCGTGTGTACCCCATATCAATAAATATAAATCTTTAAAAACTATGTAAATTTAAACTATATATATATATACCTTATTAAGTATCATTTCGAATGTATCTCTAGAATTTGATGTTAGATTTAAATATTATGATGACGATGTCGATGAGGATGAGGATGAGGATGACGATGACGATGACGACAACGACGATGCTGATGAATATTTTATTATAGTATTTATTAGAATGTGTATTTATATTTTCTGGTAAATAAATCTTATAGAAGGATAGCTTGATTGAAATAATTAACATACTATTGTATACCAAAAGAATCATATAGGAGTACAATTTTCGTAGAAAAGTCTTTCTCTATAATATTTTTAACAATGATAATTATATTATATAATTGATTGATTTTAATTCTATGAGCTATTACAAGTCTATAATTAAGAATAAGAAAAATAGAAGGAGTGCTGACCGACATTATCAATTTTAGTAACCTGAATACTATTGTATACTCAGAGAATCATATTATATTTGCAACAAATCTTTCTTTATGTTCTTCTTAATTATGATAATTATATTATGTATAGTTATTGAGTTTAATTCTATAACATGTTATAAGTATATAATTAAGATTAAGAAAAATAGACGGAGTGCTGATTTATCTATTTGTTCAAATAATAAAATGATTCACAAGGTAAATTTTTAATTAATTTTAAAATTTTAAAATTAAGATTTCCTACACAGTACTTCAAATAAGAACAATTTAGTAAGCAAAGTTTTAAAGTGCAATAATAATAATAATGATGATATTATTATGGATATCATAATTATTTATATCTTATTATAGTATTTATTAGAATGTGTTTTTATACTTTTGGCATATAAATTAATAGAAGGATAGTTTGATTAAGGAGTAATGAATATACTATTGTATATCTAGAGAATCATATACAATTTATGCAAAAAGTCTTTATCAATATTTTTTTTAACAATGATAATTTTGTTATTAAAATTTGTATTGCTGTAAAATAAAACAATAATAATTTTTAAATTTCAAAAACCAGTAAGAAACCTCACTAGCGCGGGATTAGCGCGGCCGCGCTAGTGAAATATACTAGGGACAATGAGAAACCTGACTAGTGCGACCACTAGCGCGTGCTGAGCGCGGGCGCGCTAGTCCAAGCGTCCTTAGTTTTTTTCTATGAAAAATAATATAAGAATAAACCGAGCCCACTGAATACACAGTGTGTCCTTAAGGAAATTATTCCCCTCAAGTACCCGAGGTGTTGGAATATATCCTCCCAGGATAGAACGATTTAACTCACCGGAGTGTCGGTACCAAAAACGCCGGTGAACAGCGAACCACTCGAAGGCTGTAAAACACACTGGAATATTTTGTGCAGAAGAAGAAGAAGAAGATTAGAAAATTTAGTAAGCAAAAATTCTGGGATTCAAGGTATAATTATAGCCAATTTAGTACTATTTCTGAAAAGGTTTTGCAACCTTTCAGAACAGCCATAGCTGTTGGAACAGGTGTGAATCCTTTCAGAACAGCCATGGTTGTTTTGAATAGGTATGAATATTGCGGAAAATTTAAAAACGGATTTAAAATAATCCGGGAAAGAAAACAGGTCGGACTGGACCGGGTCGCGGGTCATTCCGAATTTGATTTTTTCCATTAATTAATTAAATAATTTGAAAAGAATTTTGTCCAAAAAGATTAATCAATCAATCTTTGACCAAATCCGAAGCCGAGCCGAGCGAGCGACGACGACGACGACGCGATGCTTGCTTTCTTCTCAACTCTTTAAGAGCTAGAAGAAGAGCTTCTCTATATATACACATAGATGTTCTTTCCTTCTTCCAATGAGGGACAAAGTGCACTAATTCAAAATTTCACTTCCCTCCATTTCTTTTTCCACTATTTTGCATTCACTCTCTTTAAGCTACACCAAGCTTAAAATTAAGCTAGACTAAACTTAAAATTAAGCTACACTAAGCTTAAAGACCAACAATCCCCCATATGAATGGGGAATGGCTATAAAATAAAGAAATGCACGGACGTGTGTGTGTTTTATATGCAAGAATTAATTGCATCTGGATAAGTAAGTTTCCCTTTGAACTTCCTGTAATGAACTTATATCGGATATACTCGGTCAATCGGTAGATTTGATATCTTTGAACCGTCGAGCTTTGTTGTATACCTAGACAACATAAGTCACACAATCAATCCTTAACCATCTATGATTCTCACGGTTGTGTTCATTTCAGCCATGCACACCGCCTGGTTTCATGAGTGCTTAGAGAATGAGCCTTTACTTTCATTCCCCTTGAAGCGGC